>VZTV01109553.1:0-15556 GCA_013400875.1 Anhinga rufa
CCCTCAGTTCCACAGTTTCTCTGTCTGTTGAATTTTCTCTGTATTTCCCCAAGGTATTTCAGCATACATCCAGCTGGCCAATTTAAGGAACTATGTAAACTGAGATCCCCGCAGGATGTGTGTTGTTGGTTTTCAGAACTGTGTTCGTCAGCCCCATCCCTAGAGACATCCAAGGCCAGGCTGGACGGGGCTCTGAGTAACCTGGTATAGTTGAAGATGTCCCTGCTCACTGCAGGGGGGTTGGACTAGATGGCCTCTAAAACCCAACCCAACCCAACCCATTCTATGATTATATGAACTATGGGCTTTGATTTTGTGCAGCATGCCCTATCTGTTGCTTAGATGCCTTCACTGATGGTTTCCTCCTCTCCTTCTGCTCCTGGAAAGTGAGGAAACACATGGAGAAAGTCAGTGTACTAAGAAAAAATTTAAATCTGAAATAAATGGGGAAAAGAGTGAATTTGCTCTGTATTTCTTGATCTTGTGTGTTCTGAGCCTTACCTGCAGGAAGTATCAATAACCTCAGTTGACAGTGAAAAACATGGAGGAGAAAAATGCGAAAAAGAGTGTTTACACACTTAGTGTATCTTTTCTTTTTATCTTCTTGTTTTCTTGCTTCTTAGTAAGCAACATAATCATAATTTTAGTCATTTAGGGAGTTTGTGCCTCTGAAGATATCAAAGCCTTTTTTTTTTTTTAAAGGGCATTGCCAAACAATTAAATCTCTTAACTGCATTTTGACAGCAGGATAGATAATATTTGGTGTTGAACAGACATTCTAATCTGGGAAAATTAAGAATAGTTTAAAAAAACACCTCAGAACTTTCATCTGCCTTGTGGCTGTTTCCATCCTCAAAATCCCACCCTGTCCCACCACAGCCAGCCTGGTACCCCCCCCCAGATTTCTGTGCGAGCAGAAGTGCAATACTTTCTCAAGTGCAAGATTCAAAAAAACCACAGAAACCTTTTTGCTCCACTCTAAAAAGGAAAAGATTTGGGCTGTTGATAGTGAGCACGGTCGATAATGTTGAAAGTAGCCTTCTAAAAGGAGTGTCTGTTCTCCCCCTTTTTTTAGCACTTTATCCAGGTTGTTAGCTGTAACGAAGGAATTCATCTTAGAGCCTTACTACAAGCCATGTAAGCGTAATGAAATCTTCCCTAGTTTTGTATCAAACTCCCCTTCTCAGTAGAAGTTGAACTGGAAAGTAATAAAAAGTAACAGCGTATAGCAATTGGTAAAGAAAGAGAACGGCGCTTCAGAAGTCACACGTAGGGGCCACTCGGTTTTACTGCTTTAGCACAGAGACCAGAACATGTCCGTGCTGCTTGTGCTGCCTTCTGAGGTCTTTGATCACCCAGCAGTGATACTTATCTGAAGCTTAACATGAGCTATGCAGGTTCTCTTTCTTTTCTGGCCTTCAAGACAGGGGAGCTGGATATCTGCTTTTCTTCGCTTAAGTCCCTTTTATCTGTAGCTTTGCAATATTGAATATTCGCGGAGTGTCTTTTGAGGAAAGCGGACAGCACAGAGAGGCTGCGAGGTGGTGTTTGTCTTTGTCATCGGTGCGTTACATGCATTTTGAAATGCGGCAACATTTGTGATTTGGTAGTAGGTTATGCTGCGAGATAAGCCTGCATCTAGAATAAAAGAGCAGCTGGGTGAGTTAGCTAGCTGTAACTTAATCCAGGAGGGTGGGAGGAGGGTGGGAACAGAAAGACATTAGGCAACTGGTAGGTACTTAACTTCAAAAAGGGAAGGAATTGACCAAAAATTTTCAAGTATGAATATCAGGGGTAACAGTGAATTTCACCCTACACTTGAAAAGAAATGCGGGTAAGAAATATTTTGCACTTCATCTGACGAGCATTTAATTATTGCTCCCTGCTGGTGTCCCCTGCCGAGTTTAGTGCTGGAGTCTAGTGTCAGTCTGGCTGGAGAGTGAAATTGCTACAGCTCCCATGCTTCGTTCTAGCAGAGCTCTGTGCTCAGAGCTGAAGCGATAGGTGGTTCACCATGTCCGTGTTTGTCCCCTTCCTGCAATTGGTCCTAGATCAGCCTCTGCCAATGNACAAAAACCAAGTAAAAAGAAAAAGCCCAACCCCCTAAAAACCCCCACATGACTCTGCTTTCCCTGCTAATGATGCCTTTACTGTGTTCTCATAAATTTATGATTCATTGGCAGCTGGGCTGGGGAGTGTTGACAGTTTTGAATAATATTTCTGGTTGGTTGGTTGTTCCCCCCCGCCCCCTTTCAACTTACCTAGTGCCAGCAGCATTAGGAACAGGAGGATTGAAGCTGTGTTTGTGAAGCACGATGGTGCCACAGCAGCTATGCTGGTGGGTTGGGGTGGCTCTGTGAGGGTCTCAGAGCGCCGGGGCAAGAGCTGAGCAAGAATGCACCAGGGCACAGTTGGGCAGCAGCTGCGGAGGGGCAGCTTACGCCTGCGGGGTCGGTGAAATGCAGTTAGGCTGCTTTAGCAGCTTGCCATCCTGGCAAGGTGGAGATTTAAAAATTTTTTTTTTCTAACCTTCCCCACTATATTCCCAATCATATGATCCCGTCCCTTTTTTCTTTGTGCTATCAGACCCTCCTGTGAGCCAGTTTAACTCCCTGAGCTGGCAGAAAGCTGCCCCTTCTTTGGGATGGGAGAACAAAAGCTGTCCTTGTGGCAGCTTGGACTGCTCGTTGTGTGCGCAGCCTCCCTATCTTGTTTGTTTTTTAGATGGCAACGTTTCTTTTAGGGCAGATAATAATAACATCTTAGTGTTTGTAAACTTGCAGTGCTGCCCAAATGTGACTTGTAAATACACACTCTGCCTTCTCCTACCTGTTGCTGCAGATGAACCAAGTTCTCAAACTGCACAGATGGCTTCTTTTACCTTAATATTTGCCTTGTCTGAAGGGGATCAGTTTACTTAATTTGCTTAATTCGTAATCCCATCTCAGTGGGATCCATACGCACAGGCTCTGTACTTGTTGGTTGTAGAATTGCTTTTGTTGATGTGTAAGTTGTCCGCTCCCCTCCTCCCCGCTCTGCTAAATTGAATATTGGCCTAACTCTGTAAGTCCTCTGTAAGCGGGCTTAGAGGGATTATTTTCATACTAGATAAGGTCAATTTTAACAAAAACTGGGGAACAAATAAACTAGTCTAGTTCTAAACTGTTGCATGTTCTTTTTGAATTTCCAATCTGAAGAACTGGATGATATTAACTTAAAATAATTTTGATTTTTTTTTTTCTCTATTGCAACAGACAACTTTCGCTGAGGAAAAAAATTAGTTGTTTTGGCAGCCTGTTGCATAATTTAGGACAGATGATTACTGCTTGCTAAACCTCTAGTTTTGGTCGGAGCAGTACGTGACAGAACAAGGACCCCCATTGCCATCTGTTAATACTGTCTTTTGGTTTTTCCCCTCCCTACTATCTGTAAATGTTTATTTTACAAACAGATTCCTGATATATTTATGTTCTGTTTCTTTCTGCTTATGGTACAGAGCTTCCAGTTGGAAACTTTACGCTCCTGGGGGGAAAGATTAAACCGTAGGGGACAGAGTTGTAGTTGTGCAGTAAGGGTGCGTGTGTGCACAAGATAGCCAGTACTAGAATTTTTTTCTAATCCGTGTCTGTGATTCACTGCAAAACCGTAAGAAGGTGTTCGGGTTCAGTTCTTCAGGATCTTGTTGGTAAGTGGATGTGTTTTCACCCTTAAGAAAAGGGTAGAGGGGTAGGTGAAACAATAAAGGGCTAAATTAGTCTCAAGTCGCCCTCCAGTCAGAGGAAATGGTCTTGCTATCTCTTGCGGTAGTGACCCACTTTGTATCATCAGGAAAACTGAAATATTTATTTAAATGAGCAGCCAGAATACAAATAAAAGCTTGCTCTGTATATTCCACTTCATAACGCAGCTTGTTGCTGTGGTTCATAAACACACGTTCATATGAAGTGTTTGTTTTCCTTATCTTTTCGTTAGGAGAGTACATTAGTGCAGCTATATACGGAGTATGTCTGAACACGGTGCCTCATGTCTGTGAATGTCCCTTTCTACCTCCTTAGCATATAATTCTGTTATAGTTGAGATTTGAAAGTGTTTCATGAGATGCAGCATGCCTGTGCTGGCAATACTAGTTTAAGGCATTCTTGTTCTTACAGCGGCCAGAGGGTGCTTGCGGGTGTGTTGCAAACTTCTCCCCTTACCTCCTCGAGCCCTCTCAGCAGCCAAACTTGCAGACTGCTCTTCGCAAGGGCTCTGACCAATTTGCAACATGGACCTGCAAAAGATCAGTTTTTCTAAAGAGGGGCTTTGAGGGGGGCACGTGCTCTGGCCACTGGGACGCGTGAGGGCGAAAATAGCTTTGCCTGGTGTTGCTGCTGAAGGCAAAGTATTGTCGAAGCATGGCCTTACTCCGAAGAATTCTGCTGGAGCTGTTGGCTCGGGAGTGTGTTGTAAATTTTAAAATGGTAGAAATGAAAAATCTCATTTTGTTGCCGCTGTTTATATTTCATGAGAAAGCGAGTACCTCAAAGTATTAAAACCAAGAAGGGAGGTTGAACTAAATCACCTCTGGTAGCCTTCCTCAGGAAAAGTAACGACAGAACCTTTGTGCGTGTTTGCTTCAGATTTTAGGATTGCTTTAAAAATGTTGAGATTACCTGCTGCTGTGACTGTACTCACCAGGCAGTTGCTGGGCTCCCTGTTCCCCTTTTTGGCGCTGGTTTACAGATGCTGATTTCCTCTTAGGTTTGCATTAGACTTGATTGTTTTGCTTAAGTTCTATTTTGCCTTTTACCTTAAAGTAGAAATTAATTTCTTAAGTTTAGAATTCACTATTGCTTTCTTGTGTATATCAGGAAAACTTAGTAACATTTTGGAAACTCAAGAGCTTATGAAAGGAGTTTAATTTTCTTGTAAACCAGATGTTCTTTCCTCAAAAATATTCTGCTCACTTCTTTCCTGTCTCCCTTCTGCAAGCCCATGCCCCTTCTCATCCTTCATTTGAGGTGTGACTGCAGAACAGATTGTGGCCTTCTACACTGTAAGGTATTGTCAAAGGAAATGAGCAGTGTTTAGTTGCAGCTAAAATTTCCTTTAAGCGGTCCGTATAGCTTTCTTCTTCAAAATTCCTTGAAATGGAATGAGGAGAGTAGTAGTTCTTGCTGGGGTGGCAGCAGCAGGAGAGAAAAAGCTGCATTTTAAGAAGTATGGGAAGGACAGGAGCTTAAAACAAACTGTAACACACCTGATGTGTGTTTATGTTTACAAATGCTAGAGAGCACTGACTTGGCTTTCACCTCCCTAATGTCACCCTGTGGTGCAGATGGAGGAACGGGTTAGTCTGTGTGTTTTGAAATGAGTTTTGCTGGTGGGAGTCACTTGTCCTTACAGTTGTCTTGAGTTATTTTTGGATTGCATAAAAGGGGAGTGCAGTGCAAGTTTCCCTGCTTTTATTGTTCAGTTGAGAGAATCATGAGCAGTCCTACGCTGTGTTTACGATGCAATGATAAATCCTAAAGTCACCGACACATTTCTAAAGAGTGAGTGACGTGCCGATATCTCATGATGTTTCTTGTGCTGGTTGCAGAGAAGGAGCAGCAGGGGAAAACATTGTTTTCTACTCAGTGGTTTGAGAGTTAAAAGAACAAGTTGAGTCTTGTTCTCTCAGTAGGAAGAAGACAATAAAAACCCAGAGGTGTCTTATCACCTGGATTAAAATGCTTTCTTCAAAGTTCAAACTTTTTGAGAGGTTTGGGTGGAAATGACTTGCTGCTGAAAAAGATTGAAACTAGAATGGGATACCCTGTAGAGAAAATAGAAAATTAAATGGTCTTGCTTGGACAGACTGTGTGCAAGATATGGAGTCTGTAGGCATGGATGGTGTGCCAAATATTGAAGAACTGGGGGGAAACAAGAGTTTGGTGTTTCTGTACTGAAAAGTTCTGATACTCAAAGCCAGTGTTTCGAACAAATATTTGACTAGGGGAGGGAAGTTTTTTCCTTCCTTGCACTAAAGGGAGACTACCTGGACACAAGCAAGAAGTTCTTTACAATAAAGGTGGTGAGACACTGGAAGAGGTTGCCCAGAGAAGCTGTGGACACCCCATCATTGGAAGTGTTAAAGGTCGAATTGGATGGGGCTTTGAGCAACCTGAAAGATGCTCAAAAGATGTCTGTGCTCATGGCAGGGGGGGTGGATTAGCTGATCTTTGAAGGTCCCTTCCAACCCAAACCATTCTGTAATTCTAGACTCTGCATCTGTAACGAATACTGCGAAGCAGGGTGGGTACAAGTCCTGCGTGTCCCTGACACGTTTTGTACAGCTATTTCACCAGCCCTAGGGACAGCCCAGGTACTGGAGTCCCTATGTCCAGGTAGGGTTGAAGGTCACATATCTTTGAAGGGCTTCGGAGGACGCTGCATTGTGCTTGGGCGTAGAAGGTGAATGAGCTCACCTCATCCTTAGTTTGAAAACTATGAAAAAGTCTGAAGATTTTTTTTTCCTTTGGATTAGTAGGAGGAAGGCTGTTGTGAGTTGGAGGAGGAGGTTAGGGTGGGGAAATAAGTTGCACAAGCGTATACTTTCAGTAAAAGAAAAACGGCAATATAATTGAGCAACATTCATCCCTGAAGAAGTTTTGTTCAGTGTTGTGGCAGCGAACAGCACACGCACACAGACACGCACGGTGTCTTCAGCATTGTAGGAGAATCTCAGCTGGTTCAGAAGTGGCGACCTCTGTACCGAAGCTCCTGCTGTGCCTGGCACAAGAGGAGTGTTACTGGCATGTGTCATCCTAAAATTTGACCTGTTATGTGTTAGTTTGAGCTGTTGATTCAACCTCTGTGCGTGAGGATTGCTTTGTTTTACATTCCCTTGTGCTTGTACAGACAATGTGCAGGTTACGCATAAATGTTTCAATTCAGCTGGAAAATGCCCCCACGCCAGCTCTTGCTCAGGGCTTACAGTTGGCAGCAGCAGTGAGCCGAGGAGCTAGGAGCGTGTTTCTGCTGCTGTAAAACTTGCACGTCTGTGTACAGCTTGAGGTTTGACTGAGAGCCCCTGAAGCAGCAGTGCTTCTGCTCCGAGGTCTGCTCGGACGGCGTGCCTGCCCTCCATCTTGTGCCTGTACAAGCTTTTTTTCCAAAGGGGTTGCGTTTATTTATATATTTTCCCTTGTAGGCGACTGCCATGTTTAAGTCATGGATTGATTTTACGCTGTGCTGATCTTGGCGCAAAAGCAGGATTACTTTTAGTCAACAGCAACTTTGAGTGTTAGTTAAATAGCTGAATGTAGTTGCTCTCATCTTTGGTGGGTTTTTGTTTGGTTTGGGGTTTCTTTGTGTGGGTTTGGTTTTTTTTTGTTTGTTTTTTTTTTTAGAATTTGGAAGGAATTCTGCTCTTCAGGTGTGGGGTAAAATTTATGTTGTTTTCATTATAATACCCGTCTTCTGTGTAATCTGTCCAGTTATCGGAATCTGAACCTCAGATTTAATCTCATATGTACAGACCTGCTTCGTGATACGTTTCTGACTAAACAGATCTTCCTTAAGTTAAAAAGTAAATGGTGAGCACAACTTTTCTCATTGTCTGTCTTAAGCCAGAGTACACTGCAAGCTGGGAGCTCTTAAATCATTTATGCTTGCTTCATCTTCATCCAGCAGCCTATTTACTCTGTTATGCCATAGACTTAAATTTGCACGTCTGCTGATGGAGTATAGAGTTATCAACACTTCTAATATATAGGAGACATTGACTAATCTGATGATTCTTGTTTGTACTGTGGTAATTTCAAACAGATGCAAGTACTTGTTAATCTTTCAGTTCCTTTAGTTTTATTCCAACTTCAGCAGGCAAGGCTCATTTATTTTGCTAATTTGCTGTGAATGTACTGTTGTTTCCTGTCTGAATTGCATACATCTCGTTCAGCCTGAAGATTTAATTTGGAGATTGTATGCTTGACATCTAAGGCACTTAAGCAGAGCTCGAAATTCCCCGTGCCATATGTAGATACCATGCGGCAGGTGTTTCCTCGGTGAAGCTGATATTTTCAAAATACATCTGCGGCACACTGTTCTTTCTGCCATCTTATGAACTTCAGAACAATCTTCCTTGGATTCATTCAAGCCAAGGATGATTTTCTGTCTCATTCTCAGTAAGCGTATAACCTTTTTTCTTTTCATCCGGTAGGAACAATACATGCGTGGTAGGTGCGGTGGCCTAGAACTGTTCACTCTTATTAGTGTTTACAAATAACCTTCATAGCACGGAGAGTCCTCAGCAGTCATTAAATGAGTGAGAAGTGAGAGCTCTTGGCACCTTTTGAGCTATTCTGTCCCTGCCAGTGTCAGAACGACAGTATCTGAAGGCAAGAGTTTGTGCTGGAAATGCTGGGTAGTTTCAGAGGTAACCTCACAGCTCAGGTGGAAGTCATGACAATGTTCTGATCAGAACAGGTGTTTTTTTCTGCTAATATTTTTCTTGCAAGAGGCTCTTGTGCCGAGAGGCTGGGGAATGTAAATTGTATGTGTGTGCTTACGTGTGTGGGGTTCATAAAGCATTTAAGAATGTAAGAGGATTGCTGAGATTGAATCATTATCTCAGTTGCTGTATGGCTTTCACCCGAGGAGTATGTAAATATTTTGATTATAAAGCATGTATCAGTTTGTGTTTAATGATTGATTCATGTGTAGAAGGGAGACGCTTATGGTTTATGTTTGCATTTTATACTTATTTTAATCATGCTTTGTTTTTGTTTTTGTTTTGTTTTTTTTTTAATTGCAGCAGCTGTTGCCGGGTAAAAAGTTTTGGGAATCTGATGATTCCAGCAAAGATGGACCAAAAGGGATATTTCTGGGAGATCAGTGGAGAGACAGTGCTTGGGGAACATCAGGTAGCTCAATTATTTACTTAATTTAGTTGGGGTTGAATACAGAAATGTGCAACTCATCTACTCAAAATTGCTGGCCAGTCTGGATGACACAGCTTTTAAAAGATTTTTAAAAACATCTGTTTTACATAATAGAAAACTAACAAGAAAGCTCCACATTGCTTTGTGATAGAGTTAAAAGATATCCATAGTTATAAAAAGATTGTCTAATGTGAACATGTGTACCCTTATGTTTATCTGTTCAAAAATTTTAGATTGCCATTAAAATTTCAATTTAAACTTTCTGATGTATTTTCTGCCTTGGGACTAATTACTTGAAGTTTGAACAAAGATTTTAGTGAACAAGATTAGTAAAAAAAAAAAAAAAAACACGAAAAAAAAAACAAACCCCAAAACCAAACTACAACAACAAAAAAAAACCCAAAACAAAACAAAAACCCCCAACCAAAGGAAAAAAACCTAACCCCACATTTTTTTAAATACCAAACCAACCAACCAACCAAAGCCCAACAACATTCACTTTAAAAAAGAAAAGGAAAAAAAAAAGATGTTTTGAATTAGTAGCATTGAAGTTTATCTGCCAAGAATTTTGTTCTTGGGTCAGCGACTGTCCCTTATTTTTCATTTAAGGAGAGCATGTTCAGGTTGGTTTTAGTTAAATGGCAAAAAATCACATGTGTGTGCTGAATTTGAAATGCTAACCTTTTACTTGTTATTTTCTGTGCTCTCTATATGTAATGAATATGCTCCTTAAAGACTGCTGAGTATCTCGTGCAGTTTCCAAACAACTGCGCGGAACTACAGCTGCAGGGGAGATGTGATTTAGAGGAACTTCACCGCTGTGTGGGGTTTTTTACCCTGCTGAAAATAGCCATTATTAGAGTAAAGGTATTGGGATAGCAGTAAGGGCATTTTTTTATTATTTAAATTTCAAAATGGCTGTGAAAAGGGGATAAAGCTTCTCAAAATCTGATCAGCTAAATATTGTAGTCTGGCTGGGTACCGGGGAGACTTTGGGGAGCTGCTGCCTCCAGCCGTCTGACCTGCCTGTCCACAGTGGATCTCCATAGCCGCGCCTGCGTCCAGTCCTCAACAACAGTTTGTGCCTGGCTGTGTTGATATAAACTGAAGTTGAGGGTGGATTAAAGGGCTGAGCCAGACTCTGAACAGCAACAGCTGAGAAGGAGACTTTCTCCTTTGCTGCCTCTGCTGTTGGGCTGGTTACATCCACCAGACAGACAGGGTAGACATCTGGAGGAGGTAGCCTCCTACGCTGGTTGATCACAGATCTCCATGAGTCAAAGCCCTTCATCTCATCTCTTCCTTTGTTTATTCTCAATTAATCCTGTGCACCTTACAGCCTTTATTCCTGAGCCATGGCCTGCACTGCTGTCCGTGAGTCAGGGAAGTCATAGTTTCCCCTTTTGCTCATCTAAAATGAAGAGAAAAGCCATGGTCTGAGCAGTTGCCCAAGGTCACTGCCCCAGAGCAAGGAGCATGACTTGGAGGAGGGGTGTGGAAGTGTCCTTGGCCAGAAGACTAGTTTGTTCCATGACCAATGGAACTAATGAAGCCTGGTTTTCTGTAAGATGCCCTTCACTCCATCCATTTTCCTTTCTGTCTGTGTCCACAGTATGCACTGCAGTCCTCCCATATGGCTTTGGTTCTTCACTCCTCTGCCTTGAAGTTGTAGTTTTAAAGCATTTGAACCCAGTACTGCCAAAAGAAGCAGACCTGTCTGATGCAGGCCACTCCTTTCTTCCATCTCCTGGTGGTACAAGTAGTTATGCAGCAGTGCGATGAAGCCTGCTGGGGAATTAATCTGGGTTAAAACTAGCTTTTATCTTTCCTTTGTTAACTTTATCCCAGAAAAGTCTCCCCGGTCCACTTCACTTTGTGGCCCCATAGATTCTTGTGTTGGCTTGAGGGAGAAGGCAGGAAAGCATAGCTGGGAGCAATGACAGAATAGAGTTACTTCTCTTGACAGCTTATGCCTGCTTTATAAGGAAACTACAATACCGATATCATTGCATGTCCCTTCCACCATCCCCTGGCAACTACCCTGTCTGCTGCCTGTTGTTGACTCGCTGACTATTGCCAGCCTGAGCAGGCAGGAGCGGAGTACTTCTTGCCTTCCTTCGCTGGGGATGTAAGGTCACCTTCTGCTGCCCAGCCAGCAATTTTTGCAGAGCTCTTAAGGACTTGGAGACATCTGTCCTTAGTCTGTTCTGGTTGGATCTCAAACCCTCATGCTGCAGAGGGGATAAAGGGATGGAGCGGATGCAGGATGACAGGGGATGAGGAAGAAGAAATTAAGTTCTCAGAAACTTTTTCTTGAGGAAATAGCAGCTAAGGGAAACTCTGATCATGACATGAATACGGCAGTTCACATGACCAAGCAAACAAATGTAGGCTGGTGTAACTGGTAGGATGATGTTTTAAATGACAAATCAAGACTGATTGTTTTTTCACTGTACTAATGCAAGAGTTTTACTAAAACTAAAAAGTAGAACTTTGGTTTTTTTTTAATGGTAACCTTTACTTAAAGACTTAAAATTCTGAAATTTTATTATTTTAGACTTTAAATGTAGTTATCGCTTGTAGGTTTACAGGTTCTAGTACTTACAAAATGAGAAAGCCATCCTGCTTTTTCTAATGGACATCATTAGAGTCAAAAAGTTGGCACTTCTTAGTACAATTAAGACACTAGAGAGTACGTATTTAATGACTTGCCTCCTTTGAATAGTTGGATCTACTTATAAGAATTACACATGTTTTTGTTCCAGATCACTCTGTTTCCCAACCAATTATGGTTCAGAGAAGACCTGGTCAGGGCTTTCATGTGAATAGTGAAGTCAACTCAGTGCTTTCACCACGGTCAGAGAGTGGAGGACTTGGAGTTAGCATGGTGGAGTATGTGTTGAGCTCATCTCCTGGAGATTCCTGCCTAAGGAAAGGAGGATTTGTAAGTGTGCCTGATTCTGACATTTGAGTTCCCATTATGTTATTTTCTCCATTTGCTGCTTGGTTTGTTTGTTTGTTAATCCATTCCTAAAGGCAGATGTTTCTTCTTTCTTTTATTTGCTCTTAGTCTAGCTTTCTTTCTTAAAACGGGTCGGCTAGCAGTTTTAACCGTTGTTCTTGACTTAGGGGGTGTGGTATGGGAGATGGGTGTATAGGATGTGAAGGTTGCTGACATTCCCTGGTTTTTCAGATAAGCACACCGGCAGTAACACCCCATCTAAGCTTGTCGTTGGAAAAGTATGCAAATATACCTGTGGTTTTTGAATGAGCGTGTGGCTGCTTTGTTGCTGGCTAAGAACAAAAAGCTCCATGTAATGATGCGAGAAACATAATGTAGCTACAAAAGCCACTCCAGCTGGGGAATGCTTTCAAGGGCATATCGTTTCCTAAGGAGAAATGGCATTAGTCAGTATGCTTCGTGGGGTGGGGAAGGGAGCACGGTTGCTGCTGCCTCACATCTAAGGATGTGGTGAGAGAGGTGTACTCAAACCCCATCCCTGTAGTGGGGGGAAAAGGGGCTGCATCTTGGCTCTGCCTCATCGGCCAAGTGCTAGATCAGGAATTGTCAAAAAACATAAATGCGGTATAGGTTTGTTACTGTTAGACTGCTGTGCTCATCTCTTCAGGGAGCTGATCTGTGGTTTCCTTCATCCATCCTCTTATTTTTGTCCCTCATCAGTGGGCACCTGATAACCTTGTTGAACCCTGACCCTAAGAAAGATGATTTTTGAGACATGAACGATCAGTGGAAGGAGCCAATTTCTCATCTGAATTGGGGGGTTAGAGAGGTGTCTGCTCAGCAGCAATGATGTCAGGCTGCCAGTTCTGAAATGAAGGATCTCACTGGTGACTATCACATTGTGTGCGTGAGAATTGGGCTCCAAATTTCTAGTTACAATTGGCATTTCCAAGTCTGCTCTTTAATATTAAGGAAGCACAATTTTATTTTCTTTAAGAAGCAGCATCAGAAGATGATGGTTTTAAAGCAATCTTTTTTTCCTAAATATGGGGGGAAATCCCCCCTCCAATTAGACAGAATGGAAAAATGATCTAGTTGATACAGGGTTCAGATGCCCTGTTCTACAGAGAGTACTTTTCCCTTAAATGAAGTGGAGGACAGGGTTTGAATGTCTGTCTTTGACAGCGCCAAAGCTGTCTCTGATAAATATGTTTATATGCCCCTTGCTGGTTTTTATCATAAATTATGTTGTTTTTCCGCTCCCTTTTGTTGTTCAAAACTCTGCCCCTGGCATAATTACCCTTTATTCTTCGCCCAAGTGAAATAAAATGCAGACATTAAGGGCAGAAATGCTGCAGATGTAATACAACTCATAAAATGCTCAACGGAACAGAAATCCTCTTCCCCCCNACAGTAATGCCCCCCCCCCCCCACACACACACAAGGGGATCCTGTTCTGCTCAAATTAGATGCACTTGCACAGTGAATTACTGCATCTTTGACACTGAGACAGTGACTTTTGGAGAGACGCTAATTTGGTTTATACCCCTTCAGTACATGTGTTGTTTTTAAAAGTTCCTGACTAAGTGCCTAAGTCCCATCTAGAAAGAGTATTTGGATAAGTATTCTTCAAAATTATTTTGGGGTGGGTTTTTTAGAGCCTATAGAAGCAGACCCTGAATTGCTAAATGGGAGAAACTGAATAGATGGATAAAACCTCTCTTGGAAGTGAACTAGTTCCCTTATTTCTCTGATTATGATTGACTCTTTTGCTTTTTTACATTTTTTATTTGTAAGAACTAATGTTTGCAAGTGACTTACTTTATTGTGATGCGTTTCTTTGATTTGTTACCATCTCAGAATAAAAGTGAAATTGATCTGAAAACTAAGCTTATTAAAATAATGTCTCTTTTGCCTAGGGGCCAAGGGATGCAGAGAATGATGAGAATGACAAAGGGGATAAGAAAAATAAGGGCACATTTGATGGCGATAAATTAGGAGATCTGAAGGAGGAGGGGGATGTGATGGATAAAACAAATGGTTTGCCTGTGCAGAATGGAATCGACGCAGATGTCAAAGACTTCAGGTACGTGCACCATTAGTTAATAATTAATCAGTGTCACACTTAACATTTTTTGAAAGCTTTTTCATGCTGTAGTGAAAAAGCCTTTGACTCACTGAAAGAGTGTCATGAGGACATTATAATGTGGACAGGGAAGCACTGTGGGAAGGTGGAGGGATAACATCTGATAGCCCTAGTCTGTGCAGACTTAGTTCTGTACCTTGTAATCTTGTTCTATTTTCACACCTGTTTTTAATTACTCTTTGTGGGATTCCTATGGAAATACCTACTGAAGATGTTGACTCTGCTTATATACTAGGCTAAATTATACTTGGGGTTTTGGACATTTTCCTTGTAGCTCTCGAGAGATTAAAACCTTCGAAATTATGGCTGTTGATGTACGCAATGCATTTGTATTCCTTGTTAGCTTACCCGCTTGCTGTGCCTCATGTTGATATGTAGGAAAGCTGTAAAAGCAAAACCAATGTGCTGTGAGGCACATGCTGCTGGCCCTTGCATTGAGACAAACCATTTCTCGCTTGAGTCCAATGCTTATGTTGGGTAATTGGGAAACCATGGCAGCTCCTTTCGAAAGGTTTCAAGTGAGATAAAGTGCCAGAGCATCACATGGTTAATAATTACCGAATAGCTTGATGAAAAAATGACTTTGGCATTTCTGAAATCCTGTCTTGTTATGACTGACTCCCTCAATTGAGGAGAAAAAAAAAACCCTGAATTTTTTTACACTTCTACTGTAACAGGTCGTTGAGGCAGAGGGACTGGGAGTTTTGTGGGTGGCTTTTTTCTTTTTTTTAAATAAGTAAATTGTTCTGTAGAATTCATTTGGGGAACTATTTCAGACCTTCCTTTTATTTTTTTCCCCTTTATCACAATGTTTACAAGCAGTTCTGGTGAGTACTAGTGTCTGTTGCTGTTAATTGATGCTGTGTGACATAGCATTAAATGGACGTGCTTAGTGACGAGTATCTTTTCTTTCTGCATAGCCGTACACCTGGTAATTGCCAGAACTCTGCTAGTGAAGTAGATCTTTTGGGTCCAAATCAGAACGGATCAGAGGGCTTAGCCCAGCTGGCGAGTACTAATGGTGCCAAGCCGGTGGAGGATTTCTCCAACATCGAGTCCCAGAGTGTCCCTCTGGATCCCATGGAGCATGTTGGCATGGAGCCTCTTCAGTTTGATTATTCTGGCACTCAAGTACCTGTGGACTCGGCCGCAGCCACCGTGGGGCTCTTCGATTACAATTCCCAACAGCAGGTAAAGTGTTGGCCGTTGGTCCTACCCTACTGCTCCAGTTCCTCCAGGAGAGTTGTCGTGGGGTTAGCATGAGCTCAGGTTCTTGTCTTGGGGAGAGGGACAGAGGAAGACTTGGAATGGGTTTCATCATCCCTATGCCATCAATAGCGTGCTGCATGTGTCCTCCTAGGGAGCTCGATGCAGGAGATCTACTTAACATGGCCATCTGAACAGCAGTCTTAAGGACCTGTAATAAGCAGCAGTTATCGACAGCATGTTTCTGTATATTAATCATTTTTAGTTTTGAGTAAGTCTGTCTTGGAGAATAGCTTTGAATTAATAAAAACTGCTGAACAAACAAACAAACAAAACCCC
>VZTV01109558.1:2878-15831 GCA_013400875.1 Anhinga rufa
CGCCGCCCGCCGAGGCGCCGCCCGCCGCCCTTTACCGCCCGCCGCTGCCCTTCGCCGCCCTGCCCGGCGCCCCGCCGCTCCTCTGCTTCTCGCCCTCCGTGCCCGCCGCCGCCCCGGCGGCCGAGGCCTTCCCGCAGACGCAGCGCAAGGTGCTGCTGGACGTGAGCACCGGGCAGTACTACCTGGTGGACACGCCGGTGCAGCAGCCCCTCAAGCGGCGCCTCTTCGACCCCGAGACCGGGCAGTACGTGGAGGTGCCGGTGCCCCAGCAGCCGGCCGTCGCCCCCGTCCCGCTGCCCCTCTCGCCCCTGGCCCTCAACGCCGGGGCCTACGGCGCCACGTACATGCTCTACCCCGGCCTCCTGCCCGCTGCCGCCATGCTGCCCGCCGGCACCCTGCCGCGCCCGCTATCCCACCCGAGCAGCGATGCCAGCGCCCCGGCAGAGCCCGGCAGCCCGGCAGCAGCAGCAGAGGCAGCTTTCACCGAGAGCCCCTACTACGTGGCTACCGGCAAGGGCCCGCCGCCGCCACGGCGTGGGGCAGCCGAGGCGAAGCCGGTCATCAGCATCACAGCGCCAGCCACCGGCCCACGGATCGTCGCGCCACCCTCCTTCGACGGCACCACCATGCGCTTCGTGGTGGAGCACCGGTGAAGAGCGCGGGTGAGTGGGTGCAGGCCGTTAGGCGGGGCGGTCGCCAGTGGTGGTTGGTTAAGGGCTGACCGGGTTACCTGCCCAACAAGAGCTGTGCAACAGCTTCTCCTTGAGGGGGGCAAGTAACGGGCCCAGGGTCTGCAGGCAGGCCCTCACCAGGACTTAAAATAGAGGCTTAAGACCGAAACGCAAAGGTTACGCACGCCCATCGGTGCAGTTCGGTGTCCCTCAGAGCAGGTAAATACCTCAAGTTTTTTGGCCCAGAGGCAGTTTCAGTGGAAGCACACCGCAGCTGCTTGTCACACAGCCTGTACTTGCGCAGCCCCACAGCTGGGGGGCCCTGTCTCAGCGGGGTCTCCTTGCTCCTCACCTCCAGGTGAGGGGAATGCTGCTGGGCACCTCCTCTGGACCCACCTTGCAAGCCATGAAACAACCCTTCTGCCTTGGCAGCGCACCCCTGATTCCTCGCCTCTCACCTCTACCTCCCAAGGGAGGAGAGCGCCTGTCTCTCTGCCCTGAACCCCTGCTTCTCCCCATCCTCGGGAAGAGCAAGAGAGGAGTCTGATGGAGGCAAACCCTTATTTTGGGTCCTTCTTGTCAGCGAGACACAGGAGCGGGATACGTGGAGCAGACCCCGGTGTGCTCCCCCTGTGTCATGGTGCTGCTGGCAGGGGCAGGGGCGCTGGCAGCTGCCTGCGCTGCAGGAGGGCTCCAGCAGAGCCCGTGGGCACCGCTACAAATCACGATTTTGCACGGCTACTCTGAGCTTGGCCCGCCGCAGTCCCACCAGTGTCTGGTTTCCCAGGGCTGTAACCCAGGGCCGGCCTCCAAATTCAGGGATGCGCGGGCAGGAGCGTTGAGTGTCTGGTCTGGAGCAAGGAGGAGGGCACGGGGCTGGGCGTAAGGTACGCGTTGAAACCAGGGTGCAGGATGTCTTGCGCAAAATAACCCAGGAATGATAACATTTCATTTTAAAATACCTGAAATATTAAGAAAGTGCCTTCAGCATGAGTGTCGCTCCTCCTCTTGCCTCTTGCATTAAAACACACGGCTCATCTTTGTCAAGTGTAGTATTGGGCAGAGTTACCAGTGTCTTCTGTGGCTTACTGAAGACTTGTGGAATTTGTTCTTGGTGTATATCAAGAGGCATAGAGAAACAGCATCAACAGCCGGAGGTTTGGGTTTGTCGCCAGTTTGTGCCGGGTTTTGTTCAGTCGCATGCTAGAGGGTAAATTTTTTCTTTTGGGTCATCTTTTTTTGCTTCCATAGTTCTAATTTGTATCATATGCTACGATGTAGTAGATTATTTGTTGAATGAAACCTTACTGAAATGCTTTATATGCTTCCTTCTTATTTGCTTGTAAATATTTTATCTCCGAAATACCATTCTTTTATCCTGGATATAAATGAAGTTGTTTTCATTGCCCCTTACGGGATCTCTTAGGACAGGCAGAGTACCAATTTAAATTGAGCTCTATGGTGCTACTTGAGTAAATCTTGCCAGTGAAGTCTTGACAGAGTATCTAGATGAAATGGCCAAAGCTATTTGGTTTTTCCATTTGGTCTGTAGGGCAGATTTGGACTGCTTGCACAAGGAATCAGTTACTTGTGAGACTTCAGTTTAGACACCCACTGGTTTTGAAAAGGCTTTTTCTCTCTTACGGCAACTATTTAAATGAAAAGCCCTAGCTTCTAGATCTTATTTCACTCTTTAAAAGTGAAACCCATTGTATTTCCCGGTGTGATTCGCCCCTCGTTTCCCAGGGAGTTATCCTGCCTGTCACGTTTGCCACATTACTACGTTGGTTGCCACGTGGGCGGTGTGGCGGTGTGATGGCTGTGGCACTGTTGGCCCTGGATCAGCCACACATCTGCTGCCCTTCCAGCTCTTCTTTCTGTGGCTGCTGCTCTTTTCTGCATAATCAATGACATGAAGCGGATCCCATCGGTTTGGTTTCTGGCAAAATCCAAGATGCTGTTTCTGAACAATTCCTAATTTTTTGATATACAGCAAATATTAGAGAATATATATGTGTTTCTGAGAGGTATCATGAGGTCACTTTTCTCCTTCCTCTTCTTTGCTCACAGCAGTTGGTGAGCTTTTAGCAACATAGTTCTTGCCTGCTGCACTTCTTCCTTCATACGGAAAAAAAACGATGCTGGTTTTCAGTTCTAGTAAATTTGCCGATCTGCCTGCATCCGAACCTAGACAGCGACCTGCAGTGAGCAGACTGCCTGAAGGGAGCTGGAATGACTGAAAACATGTTTTTAACTTTTGTATGTATTCCCACATTATACTCTGGGGAGTTTCTGCCTTGTGTTAGGTAAATATGAAAAGCACAGTAGAAAGTAACTGTAGTAAATTGTACTGCCAATATTAGAAGGGTATTTTTCCTTGCTCTGTTCAAACATGTGCCTCAGCTGAAGCCACCTTATAGTTACGGGACTAC
Organism: Anhinga rufa; assembly: GCA_013400875.1. NCBI lineage: Eukaryota > Metazoa > Chordata > Aves > Suliformes > Anhingidae > Anhinga > Anhinga rufa. Next base: position 5,982 of record VZTV01109558.1, read on the forward strand.
ATGGGACATTTATTTCTGTGGTGAAAGTGGGCTAACTCAAATGTGAGCACTTCTGTCCCCAAAGTATGCACGTACACTTATTAGTTTTAAGCGTTTTTCCTACCTGCCATCAGACAATCTATGCCTGCCTTTAAAAAGTAATGTTGTGTGGATAGCATATATGAATTATTTTTTAAAGGCTCATAAATTGATATTTTTAAACTCTGTTTTAGTTGTGCCCTATTCATCAAAATGTATATTCTACATGATTAAGTCAAAAAGTCAACTTACAGTGATATATGCGGTATGTTGAATTTCTTTATGCTGATGCCTTTGCTGAGAATTTTAGTGAAGCACCCATCCAGTTTTTGTGGGAAATACAGGAATATTCCAAGAACTAAAAGGGCTTCAACACTTGATCTAGTAAATCAGTCTACGAATGGAAATAAGCATAAGCTTGTGTTCAAATCCGTAGCTACTGAGGAAACGTTTAAATAGTGCTTAACCTTGATACTGATGAAAGTCAAGTGTGAGCTTACTGGCTCTTGCCCGGGATGCTTTCCTGGGCCAGCACGTAAGTCCTAACTCCACGAATCTTGGAGCACATGATTACAGGTTGTTTCACCTTTGCTTACCTACGCCATGCTGGATGCTGTGTTTGTCAGTAAAGTGCTCGGGTCTTTACCTTAAGCAGATGGATCGCTTAAATGCCAGATGGATCGCTTAAATGCCAGATGGATCGCTTTGCCCTCTTTCAACCCATGTGCATGGGGTTCCCCAGGACCAGTCCGCGAGGAGCTGCGGGGTGGTAAGGCAGCGCACGTTTCATGCTTCGAGCAGCAAGGGTTGGTTCTGCTCAAAAAATAAGGCTGCCTGACCACTGACTCGGTTTTAAAAGTTGTGTGCTATTGTCTGATTCTTGGCAGTAGCTTAGGAAATTAGTAGCGAGAATAGTTTGACAATGAAGGGAGATACTGTGCGCTTCCCTGGAGTAGTAAAGATCGCTCTCTAAGAATCAGTTGTGGCAGCTTTCTAAGAATCTACATTTATTAATGGTGTTTTTGTGTTTGTTTTTTGTTTGTTTGTTTGTTTGTTTGTTTTACAGGGATGAGGAAGAAGAATCATGCTCCTTTAATCTGAAATACTCTTGGTAACTCTAAACATACATCCTAAAAACTGCTTCTACAGTTTTCTCATTTTTTTGCTTCATCATACAAAACAAGTGTGTAAGTTTCTTGTTTTCTCCTAAATACCCCCCAGTTTTGGAGTATGCATACATTTAATTATGTGAGCAACGCTAAATTACTGCATTATTTTCCACAAAGTTGTTTTTATATTGAAGCCAACGTGCAGGCTTTAGGCGTTCCTCTGTGCTGGTGGCTAGCAGCAGCGGTGCCACTACAGCTGTTTGTAAAACGCAGGGTGTAAATGCAGCAGTGTTCCAGTGTGGATCGACGCACAGCTTTGTCCGGGTCCCTGGAACACGCTGTGATGATCCAGTGCAGCCCTGCAACTCTTTAAAGAAAGAGATAAAGCCCTCAGCTCTCCCCCATCGCAGTCACTGAGGGTCCTCCCCATAGGTTTTGGTGACAATTTGCAATCAGATGTCTGTTTTGTACTCTGTACCTCTGCACTTGGAATTGCAAATGGAGAGATCTGTAGTATTTAGGTTATCTCTAGTGTTTATTTATTGGTGCGGTTCAAAACCGATTGTGTAAACTTCAGAAAACACATTTGATTGCTTTCGTTTTTCATTTGCTCCTCTGTACTGCGTTAAACATCACAAGTTGCCTTAATTATGACAGCGTTTAAATACTGGAAAGCCAGAAATCGATGTAATATTTGTAGACCCCAGTTCTAAAGGAGAGGACAGCATTTACTTTTCTTTAAGGCTGCAGTCTTTTCTTCCTTAAATTGCAATGCTGCTGAAAACACAATCGTAGTGATTCCTCTGTGAGAGGAGTTTTTTAATGTTACAGCCCTAATAATATATAGACATTTCCTTAGCCGTTGTTTGACAGGCTTATCTGAGGGCTACATCCACGCTATCTGTATCTGCTAAGAAAATAATTCTCCTTTGAACAAGGAAATATAAAATAAGATTACTCAAAATGCAGTGATATGTATGTTCATATGTCAAACTTTGCTTTAACTGATGATTTTGTTGCCAAACCGATGAGTTTGTCTCAGTAAAAGAGAATTGTTACCATGACAGTGAAACTAAACTACGATAGTGTGTTCCCTGCCCAAAGTTTCCGTTCAGCGAAGCACTTTGGGAAGCCAATAAATGTAAGATCAGTCCTAAATTATGTAGCATAAAGCTTTCTCGAGGTAACAGGTTGGAAATCTAAAATCTAAATGCAAACCCCCAAAGTCTGTACTTAAGCATTATGGATTACTTAAATCCACAGGCAGGATTTCCCTGCACCTGTTCTCAAGGTTTCCTGCTGCTAAGGAAGTTTCAGGGTCTCCCATTCTTAAAGAAAGCCCCAGGTTTTCATTTCCATGAGTAACTCTCAAGATACAGAAAAGTCAGCTACAACTGTCTTTAACCATACATGTGAGATTGTATTTCAATGCAATTTATTTGTTTACAGGCACAAATTGAAATTGCCCTCAGGATGAAATGCACTGCAAGTATACACATAGTGAGTGATTTAACATATATCTTCTCATTTATCTTCATCGTGTGGAAATACAATGAAAAAATACTATTCTAACCCTTTTTAAAGAGCTTGGCGTGCCCAACTAGAACATATAGCATGTAAGCTTAATCCCTGTGCTCTTCGGTTGTACGGTCTACAGTTACAAGCTTTAACTTCCTACCAGGATTCAGGCTGAATGCCTCTTAAAGAAAATGAATGCCTCCTCACCGTTTTCACCACTGATAAGTCTGTAGACGTTATGACTAGAGTATCGGTGTTAAACAAAAGAGTACTTCGGACTGCAGGACAGTGCAGATACCAGAGCTGATTGTCCACTGTGACATACGTGTGTATGGTACGTACATTATAATACTAGCATCCGTGTTGAAAAATGTTTTGTCCTATCTTTTCCTATATCGGTGCTCGGAGTGAAGTTTCACGTTACAGTTTACAAGATACAGGTTTGCACACGCAAACTCAGGGTTTACAGTTTCACCCGGTGTACTTGAAAGGAAAAAAATGCGTAGGAAACAAAGTGCCCAGGATTTCAACATGTATTTGTTGGAGGAAAATTTTGCAGTTTTTTTTTAACTGCCTGTGGAGACGAAAGCAATGAAATGAGGCGATACCAACAGCTATTTATTTTCTCAGGGGAGATTTCTTCAGTGGAATGTGTCAATTCTAACGTCAAACAGTGTTTGCTTAATTTTGTTTATTACTAAAGAGACTCCATGTTTGCATCAAGGGGTCAGTTTTGCAAGGAACTGAGCTTCACAGACCCAGTCCAGCAAAGCCTTCCCATGTGTCTCTAACTTCAAATATCCAAGCAGTTTCCTGGGGACTTCAGTGGAAGCACAGTCTCTTCTTTTTTTCTTTCTTTTTTTTTTACCCATCAACACAACGCTTTGCTGAACTTGGCCCAGAGTGCTGAGTGCCTTGCAGACCCGAGTCTCGGGTTTTTCACTTTATACGTATAAAACCAGAGCTCTGGCCTTGAGTCTAGTCGGACCCAGCAGATAGCGCCATGAAAGGTCGCCAGAAAAATATCCGGTAATATGGTGCTCCTCCATGTATACCCAGCGGTGAATTTCTCCAGCTGATGAGGTGATGTGTAACCACATATCTTGGATTAGAGTCAAGCCCTCCGTGTCAGGGTTCACAAGCTGCTAGTATTATATGTTTCACGGTGCAGTCATAGTACGTTACAGCTGAAATTCACCCCATGTGCAAAGCAGGGCAAAATCCTGTGCACCACTCGGGTTCCCTCCCAGCCCTGCCGCCAGGGTTCGGGGTCTGCAACAGCCGGCCAGCCGCTTCCGCACATTTTAGGTCAGGAACCCATTAAAAGTTTGAGCGGCACTGGAGTGATGCACGGTTGTTGTTCTGGTCTTTTGCAGCAGGGTCGGTTTCACTCAGTTAAAGTTAATCCTTGGTGAATCACTTGATGAATGATTTAAAATGTATTTATGGGTTGTGTGGTTTCTTTTTTTTTTTTCCTTGTCTGCATTCAAAGCTGCCTTTACTCTAGTGTTGATGGCCAAAGCGTCATTCCTTATGCTTATAAATTACCATTAACTTGTGCCTACCTGAGAACACATACACTGCTTTAAAAACGCTTGTGGTTTTTTTCCCCTTTTTCTTTTTTTTTTCTTCCTTTTTTTTCCCCTCTTTTCTTTCTCCCCCCCTTTTTAAGGGGGTGGGCTATCAGTGTAAAGATATTTAAAAGTGCAAATGTGAAGTAACGATATTGATTGTTAAGAGGATGTGGGTAGTATGTCTGATGAGAGAGCGGTGGGCTATAAGGCAAAGGGGAAAATGCCGTGAACGCATTGTGTTGATGATTGTTGCCTGTTGGGGCATAAAATAAAAAAAGAAGATATATAACTGGAGAAAAATGGACTCTCTGAGCTGCTCTCAACGTAGATGACACTGTGGCAAGTGCGTAGCTGAAGCCCGAAGTGATCCCGCTGCAGGATGCCGTGAGCCTGGGATTGAAGGACAGCGGAGTCGCTCTGAGAATTGCACTAGCAGCGTGTTGCATGTCGGGAACGCTTCAGTACGTCACGACCACGCGAGAATGGACTGTCTGAAACCGCTGAGTACCAAAGTTTGTAACTGAATGAGTTAGCATTTGTATTATGTTGGGTTTTTTTTTGAATGTTATGATAAATAAAATGTATTTTTCAGTAAAAGACACACTGCAAGTAAGCCTGCAGTTCCCTACTTGGTTGTATTTTTGTGAAGTTACCTTTGCTGTTGTACACAACAAGTGATGACAGAGGCATTACTTGCTTCAACGTGTAAACAGTAACAGAAGAAAAGATTTCACCAGAGAGCAGATCCAAAAGCCCGCACTCGGAGTCTCCCCGAGTTTGTCCCAGTGTTGTAAGTCTCTTTCTGACCTGATCTCACTGTATATTCTGCCCTCTTAGGACAAAGGGAAGTTGGGGGCATTCTTTGTTTGACTCTCTTTGATTATGTTTTTCCCCCAGGTATAACTTAAATGAAAAAAGAACTCCCTGGTTTCAGTGGACTAACTTTGACTGGTATGTGGGTTTGGGTATCCAAAGAACTGCATTTTTGTTGGTTCTAATGGGTTCAGAGAGAGCAATTGGTGGGGTGAATAACTTTTTCTGCTCATTTCCTGTTATTTTCATTGTCTAATATTGTGATACGATCAAAAATAGAATCACTTTATTAGTGGATAGCAGTATTGCTTGAATTATTGCTAGGAAAAGCCTTTTGCTGCTTTCATTTGTTCCTTCTACCCTAATGGAGACTGAGCAGCTTTCTGATGTTGAGTCCAAAGTTTAAGCAAGCACGAGTCAAACACTGAAAAATCACAAAGTGGACTTGAAAACTGAAAGATTAGTTTTGCAGTTTAAAAGAACACTTTCACTTCTCAGTTTTCAGTATGTAAGGGGCACATTATAATGATACTCCCTTTAATCACGTGCCCTAGATGCTTAAAGGAAAAGAGATTCCCACCTCGTTATTTATCTGCAAGTAATACACTATAAAGACATCTACTGTGAATTTTATCATTCTAAGGCATAGCTACACGGTCTTCCTACCTTGCTGGAAGCACAAGTTTTCTGGTAAAACAGTGGTTTGGTGTTTGTCTCATCCTCTCTCTCTCTTTCTGGATACTTTGAAATTCGTACCGTAGCATTGCATTTAGGATAGGTGTCATCAGTGATTTCACTGCCGATGTACAGTTAGTGATTCCTATACAGAGATACAACTGCATTAATTGGCAGACCCAGAAGACTAAAGAAAGGAGTGAGAATAGATGTTGAAAGGAGAAATTGGGAAAAGGGGGGAATGAACTGGGGAGGGTGCAGCCACGCAGGCTTAGCTCAACAGCAGCAAGCTGGGTGACCGCGGGAGATCAAAGGATGACCAAAACAGAACCAAATTAATGCCGCGCACGTAGAGCGGAGAGAAAGGCCTTAGGTCACTTTGTTCAAACTAGAGGAGTCTGAAACTGCAAAGGGACCTGGGGCTGTCAACAGGAAAATTTGGGAACTGCTCCTTTATTTTTCTCCAAAGAGAGCTCCTGGAGCCTCATTTCAGCGGATGTCCGTAACAAGCTCTTCACAGCACGGCTGGTGTCTCAGGATAGATGGGCATTTTAAGCTGAAACCTCTACAAAAGTGAGGTCGAAAGTAAATATGCTGAGAGACATGAACTCTAAGCTTTCCCTAAGGGGCCCAGTCTTGCAGCCAGTATTTGCCCAACAGCAAAGTGCCTTACACTACAAAACTCCACTGGAACTAAGGTGAGAGTTTCTTATGATACTTTAAAGTCATCTGAAAAGTCAAGTAAACTATTTCTGGGATTCTCAAGGATTGGTGGAGAAAATTGTAAGAGTTTCTAAATAGTCTTTAAAACATCACTGGTAGGAATGATGAGACCAAAAGGTAGAAGTGCAGCACTTTTTAACAGGGGGAGCAGGAACAATGCAAAACGGGAAGCAGATAATTCCCTGATGTCAGATCTGAGCAAGCTGTCCAGGATAAAACAAGGCACTTTTACTACTACTACCAACATTAATAGTAATATTAAAGCACCTATTTTACAATTGCTATAATCTTGGATTGTCGGTATTGAGAACAAATAATTTGCTCGCCAAACCCAACCCGTAGCCCTCGTCTATCCAGCTGTTTCGGTTTTGAGGTATCTATCATATAGTTACCAAATTTGAACCTGAGGCTGCAGCCTCGTGCCTGCCAGCCCGGCTCTGCCACTGCCCTGCTTTCCATTGACCTCTGCTGGACAAGGCACACGGTTCAAGCTGAAAATGTTAAAAACCTTGCTCAGCCAGGACTTCTGTTTATTTTGCTATTTTTAACCTCCTGTGTTCTAAGGTACAATTGCGGCAGGCATTCTATGGGCTTGTAGCTCCTAAAACCCATCCGTACTTAAAGCCTGCTGTTCCTTCTAAGCTGTGTAACCAGACAAATTCTCTACCAGATGCTCTCAGTAAGTTAGAGCTGACTTTATAAGTAACATGGATTCGTTGGAAATCTGGGATAAGTATTGTACAAGTTGTTGCACGTGTGTTAACCCTAGCACCTTTCACCAAGTATCAATTAATTTTCTTAATTTAATAAAGTAATAGAGTATTTTAAATTATGATCTTGTCCCCACAAACAAAGGGAAAGGAAGCCGCTGTCAGCATGACCACAGGCTGTTCATGCTGATTTATACCCCTACAGCTCTGGTTGGTTTCCGTTATTGGTAGGAAAGAATGTATTTTATCAGCAGTTATTTATCATCAGGTGTTACAAAAATAATGATGTTTAGTCCTTGTATCTGCTAATTTGTACTGCACTGATGGCTTAATTCATAACCTCCTGAGGAGGTCTGCCTTCCAAACCATCGATCTTTATATTCCCCTGTGCTTTCTGCACCAGAATATGTTTGGGAGTGGAGTGAGAAGCTGAATCCTGGAATTGGAATATTTTTTGAAGAGTATATGAAAAATACTCTTTCAAAATTAGCACTCCTTGAAAGTTTAAGGGGAAAGTTTCCGAATCTCTTTTGCAAGTGGGTTGCTTTTTGGACTTAGCTGGATTATCATTGCACTGTTCTTTCTGAGGCTTCCGATTAGAAAGTACCGCGCATTTGTTTGCTTCTCTAAACTTCACGTATGAAGTATTGTTTAATTGCTACCATTGCTGATTATTCAAAAGTACGCCTAACAGCCATTAGTAAAGATGCATGTTGCGTATTTGTGATTAACCCCAGCTGATGTGATAAACGCGCACAGTGTTTGCTTTGGTTGAAACCCTAAGTGTGTTTTCACTTCAAATGCAGGCTTAAGCATTGTATTAATTTCACCTTATTTTTAGAAGATTGTCAGTTTTGTTGTTTCCGTAGCTATGGAGCCCACATAAGGAAGCCGCGGCCTTCCACTACCCAGCTGTTGGACTAAACCCCTTCTGGAATCCCCATTATGTCCAGCTGTTAGGGTCAGATAGCTTCAGAAGCCAGTGTATTGCTGCGATACCAGGGGGTATCCACGAGGACACATATCGCTTCTGAAGGAGCAACGTGGGCCTTGGAGGCTCTGTTTGGTTTAGTTTCAAGGGATGTTGTCAAAGCGGTGGAAGCCCCAGGATTTCCCATACAGCCCGGTTGTCCCAATCTGAAAGACTGGTTTTTGACAGTGCAGATGGGGACATGATATTCCTCAGCAAGCTGTGCCAGGGCTTGATGAGTAAATAAAAAAGCGAAACACACAGGTCAGTATCTCTGGGAGACTTGACGTATTTATGTTATACAGACCCGTGCATTTCTTGTGAAAGAGAAGCAAACCTGGTGTCATTGGCCAGATACTTGGCAATAGCTGGATTATCTTTCATAATTGGAAAATATTTTATGTTATGCTTTTTTAAAAGCGAGCACTGACGTTACATTATTTTTATGCGCCACAGGGCCCCATTTTACAGGCACACATTCCAAAGGTTCTTAGATTTGATAAACTCGAGAGGGGGTAAGCCTTGCAGCAGGATCACCGTTATCTGACACAGATCGTACAGATATGAACTGCATTATCTAGAACCTTTTTCTTCTGATTTTGGGTTGTGAAGTCATGGCAGGCTTCATGGCTGTGAGCCTGGCAGACTGTCGATGCAAATTAGGATGCGGGGTTGAGGTCGTCATCTGTTGATATCTCAATTCTCTACAAGCAAAATAGTGATGATAGCTATTTCTTTGTGCCACTCTTTGTCCACCTTCTATATTTAGGATATCAGATGTCTGCAGGAGGAGGCTGCCTCTTTCTAGGTGTGTGAATACTTAGCTCTGATCTTATCTTTGTTTTACATGACACAAGTACCAAGTAGTAATAACAAATGTAAAAGCTTGTCTTCCGTTTCAGTTCCTAAAACAGTAGTGGAGGTATCAAACAGTGTCTACAAAATAGAGGATGCAGACTTTGAGGGTGGGAGTTGAGGGGATGAGACAGCTTTGTGGGAGCCTTGCTGGAAGGAGGAGGACTGTGTTTGGGGAGGAGGGAAGGTTTGGAAGGGAGGAAGGAGAAACTGCCCCTCATTGGGGGTGGAATGCCTAGGGATGGGCTGTTGTGTAAAATCTTCAGCAGAGGAGCAAAAGAGGGCACTTAAGGCTGAGGATCAGGAGCAGGTTTGCTGGCAGCGCTGGCCATGTTACTTTACAGGGTGGCATCGCTGCCAGCAGTGTTGGTATTGCTTTGGCCTTAACTCATTTCTGGTCAGTGCCGACACTGAAGAGGGGCACCTAGGTCTTACCTCTCCTCTGGGCGGGCACCTCCAGCGCCTGGTGCATCCTGCTTGGCGTCTACACCGCCCTCTGGAGATACCTCTGTCTCCTGACTAGCGGGGAGCCGGGGACAAGTGGGTCCCCAACTTATGTTATTGGTTCCTATGCGGTGGTGAATTAAATGTTTCCTCTTGCCCCTATCAGCACCATTCCCTCCCCGACAAGAGGCCTTCCCAACCCAGAAGGTAATGGACAAAAACCAAGACTGAAAACAAAACAATTTTTTCACACTGTATCTTTACCTTGTTTATTTATGCTTCGGCTAGAAGTGTGTCAGTCAGCATTTTCAGGAAAGACAACAAGCAGACTGTTTCATCCCATTGATAGTTTGATTTTTGCAGATTTCTGCACTCTTGGTTTTTTACAACACAAAAGAATTTGGAAGTTTTTTTTAATTCTTGTAATACTTTTTTTTTTTT
>VZTV01109559.1:240-10643 GCA_013400875.1 Anhinga rufa
TACAGCAAGAGCATGCTGACCTCAGTGTTTGTGTTGTGGACAATTATATATATGCTGTCGCAGGCCGAGATTACCATGAAGACCTGAGGGAAGTGGAGAGGTATGACCCTAAAAGCAACACCTGGGAATATGTGACACCTCTGAAGAAGGAGGTAAGGAGTTCACTAGCCACACATACTACTACAGTTCCCCAATTCCTGATTTAATCTTTTTAGATGCTTTTTGCATGTGTAGCTTTAAATTTGCTGATATTCAGCTGGGAAACAGTAGCCTCTGTATATGGGATAAATTAATATCAAGAAAGGAGAACAATAATATATGTAAATTATATTTTGAGGTTAAATGCTTATTTTTCCTGTTTTCTTGTTGTTTTCCCCTGCGCCTTTATTATGTTAATCCTTAAAACCATTTAAAATTGAATAGATAACCTCTGGAAACAGGAAGTTCCCATTCCTCCTAGGCAGGTAAACTATGAGCCATAGTACTACAAGGTTCTCACACTCCTGCAACAGAAGAGATCATCAGAAGAGATAATGCCCCAGTAAGAAGGTACCTCAGTTCCTATGGACTACTTAGTTCCAGGAAACAGAACTGAGATTGGGTATCAAGTTCTGGTGACAATAGGTTATGCGATGCTAACATAAGACCATTACTCATTTGAAATATGTGAGTGAATAGCTATCTTTTGTCATCAGGACCATTTATCCTTCTAGAACAGCAGTTACCAAATTAGCAGTCATGACCCCATGAACCAGGAAATGGTGTAGTGACATGGGAATTCGGGTTATGAGTGGAAAAGTTTGTTCTAAGTTCTAATACTGCTAAAAAAGGCAAGAATTTCCATTTTCAGGTTGAAAGTGTTGCAAAGGAGGAAGATAAGTACAAACAACTGCTTGATGAATCTTGGTTAGGGAAGAAAACTAAATCCTGACTAATCTTTCAAGAAACTATGCTGATTTCTACTATGCCTTTTAAAAGCTTCGGGTCAAGTGAACAGTACAAAATAATATTTGTGATTTCATAATGCCTCTCAATTGAGAATCTCAGGATACCTTAAAAATATAAATATTACTGCCATTTTGCAAAAGGGATGCAGAGGCAGAAGAGGATAAACAGCTTGCATGAGGTCACAAATAATAAATGTGTGTCAATGCTGAGAGTATAAAAAGCCTTAAGATCCAATTGAGCGCTACTAAGTAGGGTATCTTGTATTCCTGATAACACTGCTTGTATAAGAGAAATCTACAACAGAAAGGCTTCCAAGTAGACTAGGGAGAAAAGCAATAGTATAAATAATTTTCTAATCAAGGAACAATAAAGAATGAGAACTGCAGTTCTGGAAGTTTTAGAAATTCTAGTCTATTTCATTCAGAAATTCATGCTTATAGCATAATCACCTAGAACGGAATTGTCTCTAAGAAAGTTCTTCCAGATGTTGATATCTGCATAACTCATGAAGAATGTCACTTCCTTAATGTCTATTCTATACTTTGAAACTGGACGAAATAGATAAATCCAGACCTCAAACTCTTACTTTCCCATGTGGTGATACAGGTATATGCACATGCTGGAGCAGCACTAGATGGGAAGATGTATATTACTTGTGGGAGGAGAGGAGAAGACTATTTGAAGGAGCTACAGTGTTATGACCCAAAGACGGACCGCTGGGACGTTTTAGCAGATGGTCCAGTGAGACGTGCTTGGCATGGGATGGCTGCACTGCTAGGAAAGCTATATGTAATTGGAGGAAGCAACAATGATTCTGGCTACAGAAGGGATGTTCACCAGGTGAGAGCATGTCATACCTGTATCTTTCTTGGAAGAGTCTGTTTCTTATGGATGCTTGCACTCTCACCTAATGTCTTTCTCCTACTAAGAATGTAAATAAAACTGTCTGCCCAGCAACTGCTACTGCACCAGCTCTCCCCTACTCAGCTGCACAACTTGCAATGATTTATTTACTGCTGGGTGTCTTGAACGCATTGTCCAGCCCACAAAGCATTAAAGCTGTAGCGCTTGGAGTTCTTATCCATTTTAAAACAGCTTTGATGGATAACATCAATTGGCATGCACATACACAATAAGTAGCACATCAACTAAATTTACATTGTCTTCTCACGTGCATTTTTTTCTAAGTTGAGGACTTTTGAATTACCAATGTGTAATTGCAGGACAGAGTTGTTAAGGATATATTGGATGGCAATTGTATAATGCAATTAAATGTACAGTACCTGATGATAAGTGATGGCTGGAGAGAATTCTCTTGAGAACTCTCCAGCTTCTCGAACTGCTAGAGATATGAAAAGAAGACAGAAAAAGTAACTGCTCTTATAAAGCCAGTGAAGATGGCAGAATTAAATCTAGCTGAAAAGTGTATCTGAATGATAAAAAGGTGCTTACAAATAAAAGCAGCTAGCCAAGTAGGTACCCAATGAAATCGAAAACTTCCCAACATATGGTGCAGAGACAGCTTAACAGATTTGTCATATTTGTATGTTCTAGCATATTTTTTTCCTAATGCAAACAGATGCATTATGTCTGAGCTTATATTAGCATGTACTCCCACCTCTTTCACTTTTGTATATATTTTTTGAATGACATACAGCTGTTACTCCAGCAGCAGGGTCAAAAGTTGTGATTCAAAGTTATATGGCAACTATGCACACTTTTCTGCTGAGTACTGTACTTCTACTACATAGTGATATGCTCTCACCATTATCAACACCCTGTCAAAAGACTGATGGTATTGCATGGTTTCCTAAATAGTTTGCCATATGGTCAGGCTCTGTTACTAAGATACAAGTTCAGTTTTGGCTAATCTCTTTCTTTTTTTACAGGTTGCCTGCTATAGGCCAAGCACTGATCAGTGGACCAATGTATGTCCACTTCCTGCAGGACATGGAGAGCCAGGTATTGCAGTCTTAGACAACAGGATCTACGTCTTGGGAGGCAGATCCCACAACAGAGGAATCCGCATGGACTATGTCCACATTTACGATGCAGAGAGAGACTGTTGGGAGGAAGGACCCCAGTTGGAGGATGATATTTCTGGGATGGCTGCCTGCGTCCTCACTTTGCCCAGGGCTATTTTAATGGAAACAGAGAAATGGTTCTCAGAATGGCATGCAGACCGCGTGAAGTATCACCTTGACTTTCCATCAGAAGTTATGAGCGTATCAGACTGGGAGGAATTTGACAATTCAAGTGAAGATTAGAAAACCTTAGTATTTATTTTTTGCCAGTGGAGGAGGAAATTAAGGCCTGGAGAAAATACTTAGAGATTTTTGTATGTCTTTCTTATATACATAAATCAGTATTTAAAGGTTTGAAAAATAAGTGTTCTGCACAAAATGCCATTCGCAGTCAATATCTGCCCATCTGCACGTGTTCTGCACAAAATGCCACTTACAGTGAGTATCTGCCCACCTGCCAGAAAGCAGCATTTTTAAAGTAACCACAGAACTGCCATTTTCCCCCAGTTAAAGTATAGAGGTTCTTTTGCTTTGAAGGAGACTTTTCTCAACCTTCAGCATGGACAGAAAAAAAGGCACAGAAGGCTCAGCTTGACTAGCTTCTTTCCTTCCAGCTTTTAGCTTGAAATATCTTTTTGAGATTTTTTTTTCCTTTTCTTTTTGGTAATAAAACTTCCTAGCCAGCTTAATACAGGAAGGTAACACCTAGTGTTCCCCTCCTGTGCCCAGTGTCAGACAGCTTGACTGGTTTTTCAGCAAGATCAAACATACAGAAACAGGAACAGTAGCAAGAAAGTCTGAACCTTCATCTCATCTGGGCATGCAGCCATCTTTGTAACTGGGTTAGAGTCTGTGAACTGACACCCACTCCTGAACTTCTACACTGCAAGTTCTGCCAACGCAGAAAGAAGATTTCTAGAAAAAAACTCTCTGTACAGAGTATGGCAATCTCATCATTCAACTGTCAGACACATTTGTTCACAAGCATAAATTAATAAATCCTTGTCAGAACTTTTTTCTTTTTAACTACTGTCTCAGTTTTATTAACCATGATGTGGAGTCTGAAAGTTAGTGAGCTTCATTAGATCCTATAGTACTACATTAGTATCAGCGAAGTTACACCAGCTTGGGAGATGGGCAATTTTTTTCATTCTTTTATTATATGCTTTAGAAGAGGATAAAGAGAGCAGAGGTTGGTTTGCCACAGCATAAGAAAAAATGTAGTCAGGAGATAACTAGAGGTATTGAAGGTTACACTGGTCCAGGACCCTACAGAAGCTGAACCAATGCCAGGAACATAATACAGAATTACTACAGCTCAGAAAGATAAGGCGTAGTAAATCCTTCCCTCTTGAGGCCTTAAAATAATTGGCTTCTGACTACCATCTTGCTTAACCTTAGAAGCTGATTTAAAGCTTGAACCAGTGTGATACCATAATAGTATGGGATCCTTCCTCTTGGAGGGGCGGGAAGTAATCATGAAAATCATTACAAACTACCAAAAGCTTTTAAATCTGGTGGCAATAATGGGGTTGCAGGAGAAGGGTGAAACCAAAGTGACAACCAGAATGATATGATACTAGTCAAGTATCATTACATTGTGACAAATACTGCACATTGACGTGCTACTTTAGAGAAACGGAAAAAGTTCCTGGATATCACCATTAAGTAGGGATATTTTGTTTCTGGAATCAAAGGTGATTTCAAAATGGTATTAGATGACTTTACATTAGTAGACTGAGCTTCTGGAAAAGATTTGAGAGTGCACACTTCTTTTAATAAGCTCAACAGCTTTGTCTTGGTAAGAGGGGCATTTGTTGGATTTTTTTCTCCAGCACTGTCAGTTTTCACCACAATCTCTGAACCTTTGCCAGTTGGTAAATAAAACAAAAGACCTGGTAACTGCAGGAAACCCTGATTATGAGCTTCTTCAGAAAATCTTTTTTTTGGATAATTAACTCTGAACTGCACATGGAGGCTGGAAATACAGACTTTATTACATTGCAATATTGAAAACTGATGAGTATTCCTATTTTGCCTAAAGAGTTACTTTTAACTCTTAGGTAGCACTACTCCAAGGTCTACTAACCTTGATGTGTAGGAATTAAATGTTGCCCTCAGATGTAAGGACAGATCTTTCTGACCTGGACATCACTAGAACCACTCCTTCCAGACTGCAAGTGTTGCAGTGGCAACTTGTTTTGTCTGCAAACAACGAGTAATTCAAGACTGGTAGTGGTCCAGGTCATGTTCTAGACCCAGCTGTTCTAACTAACTAAACCCAGACATCTAATTCAAGTTTAATGCTTGCAGTGCATTTTCCATTTTAACTAGCACTTCTCGACAGACCAGTGATATCCTGCGTCATAAGTGAAAATGTTATTTAGCCTCTTTCACGATAAAAAAAAAAAGTAATCATTCTCTGTCTGGCTTCCTTTCCCTTTCCTATGTATACCACTAGAGGGTATTACTTACTATTACAAATAACCAAGCTGACAGGCTAATTCTTAGATTACATAAGAGAATATAAGACATTCGTGAGTAATTATTAAGCTAAAGAAACACCTTGAGAAAACCCCTGGGGTTTTTTTTCCCCAACTTCTACCCTAACACTCCTCCTGTGTTTGAATACTGATTTTTAGATAGTCAGGTATTCAGTTTTTCCGCTTACCAGTATATGCAATTTTGTGATTGCATTATTTATTAAATGTGCAGTGGATGCTGTGTAAAGCAAATCAATATAAGGCTTAGAATGCAGTTACAAGGAAATTACTTTTCCTTAAAGCAGATCATCTACCTTAGAGAGAAGTGCTACATTATTTTTTCTATGTTTTTTAGTTACTGGTACAATACCCCTAAGTTACATGAACTAAACCTAAGGGCAGGTATTCTGTATTTTGATTTGATAAAACATCTGTTGCTCTCACTCCCCAAATTTATTTTCATCTGAGCGTAATGTGACTGTTGAAAGTCACGGTATGCACTATCTTACTTGCATGTATTTTGTTTAGGTAAAAAACCAGAGAGTTTAGCTTAGCTCAAACCATCCCAATCATTTAGCAGTTGCTCGCTTTAGTCCAGCATGTACCTTTTCAAACTAACACATAGGCTAAACAATAATAAAATTGCTTTGCTTTAAAATTGGCAATTTTATCTAACTTTGCACATATAAAGCACTTTGTTCTTGTTTACTACAGTTACCTATATAAAGAAATTGCAGGAGAGATTACAGATTGATACACAGAGCTATAATTATTATTGATTGGTTTTCCTATCAAGAATGTGCTTCAGGAACCTAGCCTTCAAGAGCTTACTTAAACTTAGTGTTATCTGAAGAAAAACATCTACTCATAGGGATTTTAGGCCGATTCCATATTTTTTTATTTATAAACTCTTTGATCTCCTAAATACGCCAGTCTTGTATCTTACAGTAAAAAGCATTCATTTTTTACAGCTAGCCCTCAGAAACAGTATAGCACAAGACATTGTGGACACATGGATGATGAACTAAGAAAGCTTTATTTCTGATCTGTAAGAGAATAGCCAAACAACTCTTCCAGAACTGAGTGATCAAAATACCAACGCTTAAACTGCTGATATATTAGAAAGTCCAGAATAATAACAACTAGGTTTCTTGATGATCTATGTTCCTACTTCCTGCTAGCACAGAGGTAAAGCTGTATAGGCACATTTGCTAGATTTGTAGTTAGTGGATTTGTATCCTGAAGTATTTCAGGCTTCCACATTTGGAGAAGTAATTGCGATTGCTTCAGTTTTTGTTTCAGAACTGCTTTCACTACTGCATTTCTTCTCCAGCTGTCTACCTCCAAATCCAACATATCCTTTCCCATTTCCTCATGGTTTAAATTAGGGTCATTAATTTTGCATTGAGAGCATACCCAGTACTTGATTTGAAGCAAATAAGGATTCTCATTCTATACCCTTGACAGAAATTAACTTCTCCTTACTTAGAGACCAGCCACATGCACAATTTGTTTGGCATTCAGCCCATCTAATGGGGTCAGAAGCTTCTGGTGAAAGGAAGAAGGAGCAGCTGGGCACAGGGAAAGAGGGATGGGACCTTCTTAAGGGACTATTCTGCCAACTGAGCTTTTATTTCAGCAGCAGCTGATGCACTTTAAGAGCTCCCCACCTCCTCAGTTGTGCTACAACTATTTGGCCATGCTCTGAGGGTGGAAGCTGCCAACAGGTAACACAAAGAGCATAAATGTGTTTATATGTAATAAAAAGGTAAAGTGGTACCATACATTTATCCATTCTTCCTAAACCAAATGCAGTTGTAGGGATGTAATACACCTGAGATGACAGTCTGTAGCCTAGGAAGTTGAAGCCCAGTCTCATAGAGAATATTAATGATCTTGAACAAGTCACCTTTTTCTCATATGTAGGTAGAACATGGCATCTTTTACCTGGAAGATCTGGCCTAGTTCAACCACAGTTATTGAAACTGAAGGGGGAATTACTTGAAGGATGCACACAGCCTTCGTGAATACAAGTTCAGAACAGCTAATTGTGGCAGTTCCTTCCAAAATGACAGTCTCTCCATGCCTTAGAATCCTCTCTGGCTGGGAAGCGAGGGCATGCTGGTTCTCCAGCATCAGTCCAGCCCCATGCAGTACTGCACTCTTGAGATTTTAGTATTATCCATATGAAATGGAGGTGAAATCACTATGTATCTGACCTACTATATTACAAAAATTATAAGTCAATAAAATGCAGGAATAGGATTTTTTATTTCCTTTTTATATACTATGTGTTACTAATTCTGCTGCTAACTTGTGGCTTTTGTAATTATTTTTAAACATTATTTAGCATGTTGCTGCAAGTCCAAGTACTGTCTTTTAGTCTATATTCTGGCCAAGGCAAAACAGAAAAGAATCCAAACCTGTTCAAATGACATAATCTATTGTAGCCTAACTATGCGTGTTTAAAACTGACACTCATTGGCAAATGCAAGCACTTAAACCAGTAGGAATGGATCAAAGGTATAGCTACTAAGTAAGCTTCCCTAGCAATGGATGAAATATTTTTGCATAAATGTGAATTTTCAGATGCTATTATTCATCCCCGAGTCTCCTGTTTTGCGAGTATTGCTGTACATGACAAAACAGCTGTTGTTTTCCACGCAGCAGATGGCTGTATTTCAGTGGCTGGTAAAGTGATACCTGTACGTGTATTCAGGGCCTACTTTAAGACCCTTTTTTGTTAGTGATGTTATGAGGCTTTCCTGGATGTTTTTGTTTAAAACATGACACTGGAGGAGTCTTCCATTTTAGATGATTTGAACTCTGCTAAATGTCTATAGAGGCACAGCCCATATATTCCAATCCAAACACCTCAGCTGGCACTAGTTGCTAATGTAGGACGAAGAACAAAGAGGAAAAAACCCAAACATGTTGTGATTGAGTTTTCGGAAAAGGCAGATGTGAAAGAAAGATGGCAAAGCTGAAATAAGACTGCACAACGGTCTAGTTTGGCACTTCGAGGCAGTCATTTAAAATCTATTTCTCCATTTGAAATGTTTTTTGCTTTCAAGTGCTGCTTCATTTCACATTGCCAGCCCCAAAGCAAAACGAAAACACAAAATCAAATGCACAGAGTAAACAAAGTCATGAGACTGAGTCAAACTCACACTATTTGCAAAGGTTTCTAGCACGTCTAGGGAATTAGTACGGTTATTTTGTCGCACCCTCGCCTCCTGCAGCTGTACATGCCGATTGCTACTGCCAGCCCTCCCAAACATGAGTCAGACCGCGCAGAAGCCCACGCTGCTCAGCTGAGGTCACCACGCACCAACCTCCCTCTCAAATTCAAACGGCTCACGCTGCACCGCGAGCCAGGCGCTTGCCCAGCCCCTGCCTGTGAGGCCTGCTGAGTCCTTTCCGGGGTTTCCTTCCTCTTCAGCAGCTGCAGCACCATCTTCCCGCCCGCCTGCACCCCAAGACAGACAGGGCTTTGACCCCGTTATCTGGGAACAAGGCAGAAAACTGCGGCTTAGAGCACATACGAAGTTATCTCGAGATCAGAGGAGATTATCACAGCGGTCCATTTTGTTCCTTAAAAAAATAATCAACTAACAAACCCGACAAAACCCCAGGGAAGGTGATCTCGGTCTCCAAACCGCCTGCGCTCTGAGGGCCTGGCTGCGGGTCACCCCCAGAGCTGGAAGCTTCGGAGAGGGCAGGGAGGCCCGAGGAGGGACCCCGGCGGGAAGGGGAGCGGGAGGGGAGCGTGGCACGCCTCGGGGCACCATGGCGGGGCTGGGAGGCACCGAGGAGGGAGGATGTGCTGGGAGAGGAGGGAGGGGGTACGTGGCGGGTCCCCCTCCGACGCCTTCAGCCCGAAGACTAGGAAGTGTCTGGGAGCGACCTGCGGTGACACTGCCTGCAGCGGGCGGGGGCGCGGGAGGCGCTGGGGTCTCGCACCACACCAGCGGGACCGCTCACGGGCACTCATCACCCAACCGGGGGTGCCCCCGCGCACCAGCCGCGCTGGGGAAGGCTTGAGTGGCTGTGGCGCGGGCGAACTAGGGAAGGACCCCCGCCGCCCCTCCCTCCCCGGCCGCGGCGCAGCGCGCGTGCGCGGGGCGGTGTCTCCGGAGAGCTCCTGCCGCCCGGCGCCGCCGCCATTTTGGTGCTCAGCTCTGAGAGGGGAGGGAACCCAGCGGAGCGCGGCGCCTCTGCCTCCCCCGCCCGGCTCCGGCCTGAGGCACCGTAGCAGGCTGCTCTCGTCGCCTTCCCGGGCCGCTTGTCCTTGTTGGCCGCCGCTGCTCATCACCACCCGCCCGGCCGGGCCCGCCGCAGGCCTGAGAGAGGGGCGGGAAGGATGCCCTGCACACCCCGGCGCTGAGGGAGACTCAGGGGCCCTGACGGCCGCGTCTGGCCAGCCCCACCCCAGCCGCTCCGCGGTCCTTCGCCTCCAGAGGCACGGAGCTTCTTTCTCCCTTTTCCCTCTTTCCCTGGGCTTCCTATCTTCTGGGCCGGGCACTAGCTGCTTCCTCCTAGCCCCCAGCCCGCTCCGCCTCCCAGGCCTCCTTGCTCAGGCCTTCCCTTCTCCGGGTTTCTTCCTCCGTCTGGGCCTTCGGGCTCTTCACCTTCCTTCCCCTCCTCCCTTCCCTTTCCCCGCCCGGAGCCATGTCTTCCGCTGCTCGTTTCGATTCGTCGGATCGCTCCAGCTGGTACGTGGGCCCGGTGTCTCGGGCGGAGGCGCAGACGCGGTTGCAAGGGCAGCGGCATGGCATGTTCCTGGTGCGGGACTCGTCCACCTGCCCGGGGGACTACGTGCTCTCGGTGTCCGAGAACTCCCGCGTTTCCCACTACATCATTAACTCCCTGCCCAACCGCCGCTTTAAGATCGGCGACCAGGAGTTTGATCACCTGCCCGCCCTGCTGGAGTTCTACAAGATCCACT
>VZTV01109565.1:1119-22050 GCA_013400875.1 Anhinga rufa
GGTTCCTTAAAGAACCTTTTGTAGGAGAATATTTTTAACTAGGCTCTCCAAGGATGCCTCGTTATTTACATTATTAAGCAATGTAAAATTTCAAATATTCACCTCTTCTGGCAATTCTTTAGTATTTTGAAGAAGTAATACAGGGTTTAAATTCTGCTTATTTAAGCTTAAAATGTAAGAATTTTTTTTATAGATGTGTGGCTGTCACCCGTATTGCTAAATCAATCATTCTGTTGATGTAGCTACTCTGCTAACATGCACTCTGGAGTCTTCCTGAAGCCTGTACTGATTGGGGTTGGTAGAGCTCCTGAGAAATGGCAAAGCTGGGCACAAGTCATTAAGTAGGAAATGCGCAGCCAACAAACTAGTAGGAGGCTTAGAAAACTCATTCATTATTTAATAACCTTAGCAAACAGACTATAATTTACTTCCAGCAGCCTGCCCAAACAAAGCTACAAATTATCAGCTTCGAGAAGTTAATCTGGAAAGGTGTTGAGCACTTTGGCCCTATCTCTGCTAAGTACTTAAGTCGTGAGGCAGTGAAGCAAAAGACAGAAGACCACCTATGCAGCATGGCTGCTGTTAGCCACTTTAAACGTGCGGCACCTAACGTGCTCATCCTTCAGTTTTGTTTCATCCTTGGACTTTGTCTGGGTTTTATGCAGTGAAGGGAAGTTGCTCATTCATGCTATGGTTGAGGGGGGTGACAACACCCATGCTTAGCTTCAAGGATATGCCTTATCAAAACCCAACTCATGGTTAAATACCGTCACAAGTTGAGCCGTGCTCAACAGAGTAACTCTTAAACTCAAAATCAAGCATATGCTTAGTTACCTCCCTGTATATTAGACTTTAGTTTCTTTTTTGTATGAGTGCCTAGAAGGAGGAAGCTAGTACCAAGACCTTTTCCTTTGCACGGTTCCCCACTAAGATAACAGACAAGGTGAAGCTGCACTCGTTCCCTTTGCGTGTCACTGGTGTAAAGCTTCTCCCTTCTCTTTCTCTTTCCTTCTGTGTAGGAAGACACAGCACAGCTCTCTGGACCAGAGCTCCCCACCCCAAAGTGGCGTATCCAGCACCTACAATCACCCTGTACTGGGGATGTACGATTCCAAAGATGACTTCCCACTCAGAAAAACAGGTAGTACTCGCGTTGATTTTCTGTGTTGTCTACTGTCTTTGCTATGACGCTTGGTCCTCTTATTATTATTTTTTTTAAAAAAAGGGCATGTTACCAAAAAGCTGTATTTCATGGGGTGATTTTTTTAACAAGCACCCACTGCATCCTGCTCCCCTTTCATCTCTCACTGTGCGCGCAGTGTTAGAGGGCGGCTCAAGTTGCTTTGAGTGTGCAGACATGCAAAGCTGCAGGCAGGAGACAGCAGAGTTGTGTGTCAAAGTTTGTGAGATGTTTTCACAAAGCCAAAGCTAATACAGAGATCTGGGTGTCTGAAGTCAAAGTATGTTTTGCTGAGTGAGAAAAGTACCAAGAAAAGTTCATTTCTTCTGGGATTTGCATTTTATATACAAGTTTATACTTAAAATAAATAAAAATGTTTCTGCCAGTCAAAGCATCGGGACTTCCTGCAAGGGTTTTGGTTCACACCTAGACAGTTATTTCTCAGTTTGGCTTTTCCCTGCACGGTGGCTAGTCAGGTCAGTTATTTCTCAACTATACATTATGTAAACCAGGTTGTTTTGGTTGGCTGTGGTCCTCAGCTCCATATCGCATGCCTAAGCCAGCACAGCCTCAGCTTCTAATCTGGCCAGCTCGTGATCCTCAGCTGCTTCCTTCGGGGAATAGCTGAGCTTCCATGAGCTCGATCCGATTTGAGGAGCAATGCTGCTCGCGAGGATGGTGCAGATGGTGCTTTGTGTTGGAAATCGCTTCAGAATAGGGAAAAAAAAACTGTTCTGAAAAGATGGAGGGGAGGTAAGAGGAAAGCACAGAGGTGTGGTTGAAATTCATACCTTCTGCAGGTGCTGCCTAGCTATTTTTCAGGTATATTATGTGGGTTTTCAAACGTGGAGGGATGAGCACCAGTACTCAAAAAATGTGACATCTTTGTGATAAGGAATGGTGATGGTGTGTTAACCAAATCCCCCTGGGGGTTTGTCCTTGTCTTTGCTCAAATCGGCTGCCCTAAGTCACTTCCCAAGAGCTGGCAGCCCCTCCGTTTCCTTCTGGGAGGGATGTAGGTGTTCTCAGGGCACTTCTAATAGAAGTGGAGCAGTTTTTCGGTGTGGTGAATGTTTTAACACAATTCCCATTACCTTTGTAAACTTGGCCTGTTTTTTCTTCTTTCACCATCTGATGAGAAAAACTATCTCCACATACATGCCTTGTGCCTGCTGCCTCCCAGTTCTGTAGATTTAAAGATCTTTTGGGGAACTTCTCATTCTGGACCATAGCACCTGGCTTGCTGGACAGATCTGTGGACGGATTCCTGTTGGCTGTGCGGTAGACTGTCTTCCCCCTCGTCGAGCATGGTGGGTTGGG
Organism: Anhinga rufa; assembly: GCA_013400875.1. Lineage (NCBI taxonomy): Eukaryota > Metazoa > Chordata > Aves > Suliformes > Anhingidae > Anhinga > Anhinga rufa. The sequence goes on from VZTV01109565.1 coordinate 3,620, forward strand.
TGGCAAGTACCAAACACTTAAGCTGCACAAGAAGTCAATCAAAAAATGGCAAGCTCTTTCCAGGATATGGGTTTTTTTCCTGGGCACACCCTGTACCTTTGGGGGTAGTTGGTTTTAGCTGCGCCCTTTCTGGAGGACTCCAAAAGCAGAGCTTGGAAAACTGGGTTTGCTGAAGGGTAGAGCATCCTCTAATCTCTGCTTCTAGATAATGAAAGACCAAACACCCCATTAGGTGCAGTAGGTGTTGCTGTGTCGTCAGTGCCCAGCACAGCTGAAGCAACGCTGTCTGGGCTTCAGGACTTTGCCTTTCACAGGGGAGGTGAGAGCTGATGGAGGACTGCCCTCAAAGGAGATGTCCTTCAGCTCTGAAGCCAGTGAAGCACAAAGGTGCGCTTGCTGTACCTGTCTGCCTGGAAGGAGAAACGGAAGCTCGGGCTGCTAGCAGCCATTACTGCCGTTCACTTCTTCTCTGCTGAAGGCTTTTGGGCTCCTCTGGGAAACTGCAGCGCTTCTGCGCAGGGAAGCATCCCTTGGCGCCGTACCTATCACTTAGGGCCTGTGGACAGCATGATTCCAAGAGATTTTTAGCTCTTTCCTATACCTTGTGAAACCAGGTGATCCATTTGGGGCGTGTTAGCATCCCCAGAGCATAAACGGGCTTTGACGTACTCCAAAACCTCCCTTGCTCGTTCACTTCAGGGGTCCTTACTTGTCAGATTGAGTTTGAGGACAGTTGCCCTTCTTGTTCCCAGTGTTATGGAAGGGGATTTCTGCAGGAGAAGGAAAGCGTCTGTGCTTCTCGCTCCTTTGCTGCTTCCTAGACTGGGCTCTCAATAAGACTCTGTTTGAATTAAAGCCCTGTCAGACAGAGGGAATTAAGGATGATAAATATATCTAATCACATTATTAAAAATGGAAGCAACCGAAATCATTGTTGTTTTGAAACAGGAAGAAGTTGAGCTGATTTTGTTTTTCCAGAATGCTGATGCTTGTTCTTTTTGGGCACCAGCATTAATCTTTTGGGGTCTGGTCTGTGATACATATGAGTTCATTTGCAAGATTCAGGGGAGAATTTTTTTTTGTTGTTTTCTTTTATTTTCCTTTCAACGCAACAGCACTTCAGTCTCTGGCACGGCAGTATCCTGCAGAAATCCCATTGCCAAGAATGTTAGGTTGCTTGGAGAAGAAAGGCTCCTGAATAGTCTGGTGTAAACAAAAGGCAGGGAAGGCTGGAGCCCATCCTAAATAAAGTTCTTTATTACGGGTGAGCTTTTCAGATTTTTGGCACCAGGCAAAATTCTGGCTTTGTGTTTGTAATTTAAAACTGCCATATCATGTAGTCCAATTTTATTAAATTTGATTAAATATTTGCAGTTCAAATAACAGAGTCTACCACAGCACAGTTCTGATTACCAGGGCTGGAATCTGACCAATGTCATAGTTAGGGGTAGGGTGACTTAGGGGGCTGCGGGAAGACAGTTTGAATGATCGTTTCTTCTAGGGTGCATTTTCAGAGTTGGCAGTGTGTCCTGGACGTTGAGAAACTGTTGAGGAAGAATAAATATGTTATTACGCTGGGTTTTAAAAGTACTACCTTTCTTTACTCTCTCTTATTTAAAGCATCATGATGTGGTCACAGGTTATCCCTCTGTGCACACTTGGAGATAACTTCGCTAGTCTAAAACTTGAGTGTGAAAGTTGTGGGAGAGACCCGGTGAACTGGCCCCGCTTGCTTTGGTAGAAGTAGATGTGTGTGTGAATAATGTCCTAAGAGTGCTTGAAAACATTCAGCATGGGAAACAGTCAATGCTTGCAACGTGCTCCTAATGCGTCCTGTCCCCTGAAATCCTACCCTGTCTGATTTGTTTTACTAAATTATGTTCCAGTTTCTTGGCCGTTTGGTTTCTGTGTGCAATTGTTTTCCTGTCAGGCTGCTGGCTGGTGCAGTTACTAATTGCTTGAATCCTGTTTTTAGCCTGGCTGGGGGATGCATTTCAGTCAGTTCCATCTATCTAAACACTTTGGGGCTCTTCCTTTTTTTTCACTGAACTAAAAACAGTTCGGTTCGTGCTCCTGATGCTTTTGCTGTTAAACAACTGGATTAACATGAGGATTTTTATTTCCCCCTTTGTGTAGTTTCCTTTATTATATATATGTTTCCTTTAGTGTATGCATTTTGTTGACAGCTGTTCAGAGGGGAAAATATAAGTGACCTTTGCTGCCCCCAGATGCAGGTTGGTGCCCTCCAAATTTCATGAAGCTTCATTATGTGCTCCAGTGGGACCCTGTAACAAAATCTTCGGAGAATCCTTCCAGAGTGATTTTAGAGTCTGGGCTGGGGCAGTCTTTTGTAACCTGTTTTGCTAACCCTAGGAGTTGTTTGTCAACAGCTCTCTTGGAGCTGCTGAAGTTATTTTTAATGTAGCTCTTCAGTTTTGTGTTTCTAAGGAATATGATGTCCTCATTTTCTCCCCAGGAGCAAGGTTGTTCATGGTGTTCCCTGCTTTGTGGAATCTGGGCAGTGGATGTATCAAAACATGCTCTTAATTAGAAAGCCAGCACAGCCACCATCATTGAGATTTGTAAAAGACTGAAGAGAATTATTTAACTTTTTAGCATGCTTTTCTTCTTGCTTACACAGGGTTTTTTGTTTGGTTTGGGGTTTTTTAACACCCTGTGCAGGGCCGGGCCATGTCCTGTTGGACACTAGCTTTCCCACTTGCTCTTCCATAGAGTTAGGGTAAGGAATCCTCATGTTCATTGGCACTTGACAGCTAATCAGAATTTCTAACGAATGCCACAGCATTTCAATTAGTTGTCGTTAAAATCAGGAGAAGTTTTGCCAAACTCGGCACCTGCTAGATTTGCCTGGCCAACACGCGTTCAGCTCGCTGGGATGCATGAACTGGAAACATATCTCTGTATCTATATTTAAACCTGACCCCAAAGTGAGAAAACCAGCTAATTTCTTCTGAAGTACGCGCAAAAGAAGTTCTCCAAAGTTGTAAGTGCAAAAATGGCTGCGTCTGTAGAACCCATGCAGGATGTGAAGCCGGCTCAGATCTCATCGTGGTTTTGCTCCTGCTGTTGGATAAAGCAGACGTTTACTGAGACAGCTGCTTTCCTTCGACCCTCCTCGTGCCCACGCAGGAGGGATCTTTCCCTTTTCTGCTGATTAGTTCCCCTGCTTTCGGCTGGCTGCTGGTCTTTAAACCTTTCTCCTGACAGTTCTGTCAGCAAAGGTGGGATTCTTGACAAAGCTGATGTTATCAAAAATGCACTATTGTTTTCATTTTGTCCTTTTTTGTTTGTGTTTCTCAACACTCTGGCATTTGCCAAACCGCTGTGGTTCGTTGCACACAAGACGACTTCCTGCATCCATCAAGAGCAACGGGCAGCTGGTTTTTGGTGTCTTTGGCTCAGTTTCTGGGGCTACTCGGCCCACAGCTGCTGCAGCCATGGTCACTGTTTTGTGAAGCATCGCTGAGGCTCTGGGTCCTGCCTTTCCTTCCCCTCCAGTATCACAGCTGGCTGCACTGTGGAGGTCAAGATTAGAAGGACGTTGATGGGCATGGAGATTTTAAGGAGGCGAAGGATTCCTGTGGTCCCAAATATGTTTTCACTGCAGAGCTGTGGGATAGCATCTCAGGGTGTGAGTTTCCACTATTTCCAAAACTAGACTGAGTTGAATGCCAGACTGGGAGCTTACAAAGACATCTTTGGCAAGTATCTCTCTCTGAATTTCCTGCCTAGATAGCAAATGAGTGTGTGCGTGCATGTGGTATGTACTTGGGGAGAAATGACAAGTAGAAAGCATCACAGACCCCTCTTTCAGCTCCTTTTCTCTGGGGACCGGGGAAGAACAAGTATCCTACCTGAAAACTTTCCATCCCAGCAATGTCTCCTGCCTTCTGCACAAGTCATGGCAGAAGAACTGGTTATAGGTCAAGTACTGTGTCTTAGGGCTTGTGGTAAAGAAAAAAAAAGCTGTCCTCAACCTTCACAGCCCGCACAGTTAAGAACTGGCTGGAAAGGTCCAAGGAGAAATTTTTTGCTTGGCATTATCAGACCATGGCTTATGCACCCCTTTGCTGCAGTGACTTCCCTCAAGGAGTAAAAGAAAGTGACGAAAAGGAGACTTCCCCTCATGCTTGCTGGTATGTGGTGCCAATGGGCAGAGTCCGGCCCAGCTGCCGCTTGCAGGGCTGCCCTGGCCAGTGGTTTTCCTGAATTTCATCGCCATTTGGGACCTACTGCAGAAGGAATCGGACAAATACATCGCCCCTGCTGACGGTCCTGGCAGCCACTTCAGCTTCCAGCCCACCAGCCTCCTAAAACAAACAGAAAAGGTCAATGCTGTTGTTCTGGCTGAATCAAGCATGAGCAGATTGGGAACGACAAATTTTAAGCCCCAACTTGTGCTTAGATGGGTGATGGTGAGATGTACCTAGGCTGCAGGGTCCCAGTCCCTTGCTGCCCACCCAGGGCCGGCCATGAAATAGGTAGTGTGGTCCTTCCCTGCCTGCATGTCCCTGCCAGACACTGTAGATCGGAGCCTGTGCATGGTGTGCGCTCACCGCTCCCGATGGGGAGCCCACGGGCTGGCACTGACCTTCTCCTGTTTGCTAATATTCTTTTTCCATGCAAAAGAGAGAGGAGCCTGAGGGAGGAAAGCATCCAGCATCCCGTGATGTTGTTGTTGGTTTCCTCGCAGTATTGCAAAAGCACAGAGTTGTTTATTTGCAGCTAAGCAGGTGAAATTGTTCTGAACTTCTTGCATTTAAAAGAAAGAAAAGGGAAAATGAAAGGATTTGTGAATAATTAAAACACGGCATTTGTCTGTCAAGAAAGGCATAAAACCTCTCCGGGTTGATTCTGATTATTGGAGTGTTTTAAGTGGTTTGTTTTGTGACAAAGATTGTTTAGAGGAAAATAGAGTAGGCTGAAATCCCAATGTAGTGTGGGAGTATAATTTAGAGAAAATCTTTGAGCTTTGTACAGCATGGAGTGTCACTCAAGTTTGAGAGCATCTTTGCTTTCCCACCCACGTTGTCCTTCCAGCTGACGCGGTCGGAGGTCTGGCCTTCCTGAGCGGCTTGCTGTGTCCCAGGGACCCACTCACTGCCTCGGGGCGTGCTCTGCTGAGAAGAGGCGCTGACCTGCATGATAAATCCCTATTGTTGTAAATACCATTTCCTGCTCCAAGTGGAGGACATCAGTCTCTTTAATCCAAAAATAACTTACTAAAGACAAAAATTACTTTATTACTGTGATGCTACAGAATAGCTTCAGACCAGCCCACTGAAATTTCAGAGAGCAGAACAAACCAAAGTGCAGTTGGAGGACCAGCGAACGCTTGCTTTAGTTCCTCCATTTCTTCTGACAATCACGTCTAAGTGTGTACTAGGGAATTCTTCACTCCCATGTTTTTCTTTGGCACCAACAGCTATGAACTGCATTCCCTGGGTGCTCCTCTCTGCTGCTGAGGTTCACCTAGAGGCAGAAGGAGGGGGCACCCCCTTTCCTTGCTCAGGCTCTGATAAAACAGGTACACTTTTGGCATGAGTGCTGGGGATCCATGGGGGGAAAGCCAGCACTTCGCATCAAAGCAGTTCTTGAGGAGTACTGTCAGTAGTGCATCAAAGGAGAAACCTCTTCCAGTAGAAGACCAAACAACATCATCTGGTATAGTGTCACCTTTGGAGAGCAGGGGCTCCAGGAGGCTCAGGACCTAGCCCTCAATCATTCAGTGAACCCAGCCTTCTCCTTCTTGATCCTCTTGGTTCCATCTCTGCTTCACAGGGACTGCCAAGAGCATGCACGCTTTCACCTCTCTGTGTGTGTGTGTATATAAATATGTGTGTGTTTGTCCAGGTTTGTTCTGGCCAGAGCTGAGGCACGTGGTATTTGGGCCACTGCCTCTAGCAGAAAGGAGAATCAAGTCTGAGCTAGGAGTGCATGACAAGTGCATGCCTGTCCTCCGTGGGACATCTTTGACCACAAGCACCACATGAATGGTATCCAGAGTGGTAACTAGGAGTCATTTCTCCAAAATGAAACACAACAGCTGAGCTCTTAGGAAACGGTACATTGCTCGAGCCATGTCCTACACGTTTCTCAATGTACTATTTCCCCTCTCCTGGCCCTCAGCAGTTTGCAGCCATGTGTGACAGCATGAGACTGATTGATTGGGTTTATGCTGCTCTCTCACAGTTCCTTGGAAGAGCATCCAGGGCAGAAGGAGGCTGGAGGTAGGGCAGGTTGCTCCTTCCCATAGGAGCAGCCCAACATCAGGCAAGCGGAGGGGGAGATGCTTGTGGGACAGGGCAAGGAGGAAGGAAAAAAGGCAAACTGCACAGACCTCGTAGGGCAGGGCATGGGCTCAGTCACCATGGCCATGGCAGGAAGGTTTCTAGGTCCAGAACAGATTGCAGCTCAAAAAGAGGTGCTTGGTTGGTCCGTGAGATTCTGATGAAGGGTGTAGGGGACAGCACCATGTGTGTTTTGACCCACCTTGGACTTTTATATAGTCACAAGTTACATTTCAGTAAAATTCTGTGCAGTTCTTGAGCTTAAAAAGCCTGTAGGGTTTTTTGGGAGAAGCTTATTTTAATGTCAGGAGATTGTCCCCAGAAGTTGTTGCCGCCGTGGGTCACTTGCTGGGTCTCCCTGATTTTGCAGCTGCTCCCTGCTCCCGTGTTCAGGCAGCCAATAGCTTCCTCTGCTACAGGCACTGCAGCTTTTCGGTTGCTCTGCAGAAATGGCATGTTTTTCTCCTATCTTCTGCAGAGCTCAGTGCTGTTATAAGCACTTCATTGGAGAAACTCTCTTGGAGGACCTCATTCTCTCCTTTCTATTGCTTATCTCCCTCCACATGTCTCTTATCTTTCCTCTCAGATAATACTTTGAACGGTGCAAAGCTGCTGTCTTTTATTTAGGCTTTGGAAAGGGAAAGACAGAGATGAGATGTGACATTTCCACGTGTTTGTTTTTCTAGTCCAGTTTTGGCTATGCACAGCGGAAACCTTCATGGTGCTCCATTTCACTGTGATTTCGCGTGGTTTTCTAGTCAGGCAAGCAAATGAAGCTGTAAAAAGCGTCAGTGTTGTGTGCTCAGTTTAATGGGTGTTAAAGCCTTCTTTCTACTGCTGAAATGCTGTGACTACTAAACTTCAGCATGAAAAGTCCCAAATACTGGCCTTTAAGTTTTCTTTTTAAGGACACAGTACTTCCATAAATAGCCCTTCCACAGAGCTTTTCCACAGTGCTCGTGCCAACACAGAGTTAGGAGAAAAGGAGGAAAATCCAGCAAATACCTTTATCTGGCCCTTTCTAATCATGTACCTGTGTTCCTAGACATATTTCAGGTGATGCCATCCAACATGGTACCAAGATCATAAAAAATAATTTGTTACTGTGGAAGAACAGGCTGTCTTGTTTTTCTTTCTAGTTTGGGAATTTTCTGCTGCCACTTTTGCCCTGTGGTACCTTTCTCCCCTGGGTACATTTGTGGGACCCTGTTCTTCTTGTAGGCATCAGCATAGCAGGGGACAAGTGTTGAAAATGAAGAGCATCAGCTCGCTTGGGCTTCAGAGGGATAACAGTGAAACGATTTTCAATCTTTTTGTTTGACCGTAGGTGAACTTTACCATGTCCAGCTTTACCAGAACCTCCTGACTAGATAGGTCATGGTCCACTATTTTGGAGAGGAGGGACCACACCGTGCACACAGAGGAGCAGTCATGGAGGCCTGGGATAGAGCTGGCCAGCGAGCAAAGGAGCTTCAGAGTGGGGAGCGAATGCTCAGCTGCAGAACGTGTGGTCTCTCCTGCTTAAGCAAAAGATAATTTATCTTTATTAAAATTTTGGGTTATGCCAAAGGATAGTTTCAGGCAGCTGTGTCTCTCGCTCTCCTGTGTCATGGGGTGACCTGGACGTTAGAAGAGAGACAAGGTAATTGTGTTGGCCTTTGCCCAGCTGGTGAGGCTTAAAAATAATAATGAAGGAATAACAGCCAGTTATTAAAAGTCCCCAGCTGCCAAAATTAAGATGTGCAAGGACGGGGATCGGCGTTTTCATGGTGTGTTGTTTGCTTTTTTTTCATAAGTGTGGATGGGTAATGGGAACAGGGCAAACTCTGCCCAGGACTTTGTGGTTTTTTTTGACTTACAGAGATTTAATGTCAGATTAGTTCAGCAGCTTAGTGGATGCAATTCTAGGAAGAAAACAATGAGAATGACATAAATGTTGAAGAATTGGATTACATGGGTCCTGCTGCAATAAATGACGTATAAGAGGGGTAACTTGGGTTTGAGCCTGTGAAAACTAGGGAAGCTTTGGCTTATGTTCTCATTATTAATTTACTTACTTAGAGAAAAACAAGATATTCTTTGTACAAATCCTTATTATAGGCCAAATTAAGTATGTCACTGCTTAAGAAATCCCACTGGCTTTGTGGAAGCTGACTCAGACTTGGGCATGAGCTTCATTTGTTTGCTAAACAAGAACCAAACTAATTTTTCGAGAACTTCACGGTGTTTGTTTAAAAGATTTTGCCTTAAGATGTTGAAGACCAGGAAGTTTTGTAATTTAGTCTCCAGTTCTCTTAAGTTTACTCTAGCTAGCAGCGATGGGGAGCAAGGCTTTGCTTGGGTATGTCGCCTGACAGGTGAATATTGGGTGATTTTCAGTGGCATTGGTGTTCACGAGAGAACATTGAACCTGTGTTGACCGCTGGTATTGATAGTTACGTGTTGCTTAAATTCATATTTCATGCTTTTAAAGGACAGCTCTCTTCAGTTTAAAAATATTTTTTATTACATAGTAGTTTTAAAACCATCTGAATAACTATTCTTTAAATTATTGTTTTGGGTTTTGGAAATGCCTCTGTTGACAGCTACATCTTTTATCATAAAACATGCTATATGTAAATTTTCTGAATCAGAGACTGTTCTGCGCTGCCTGTGCTGAATTTTAATTCACCTACTTTGGTCTATACAGCACCCAGTTAAATGCATGTAGGGATTATGCTCTCTGAGGTCTTGATGACATGTTAGATTTGGGATTATATCTGGGGGGTAAATAGAACAAAATGAGAGTGAACTGAATAAATGCAGTTCCTTAAAGAGACTTTTTGGTGTTTCAAAACTTGATCCTCCACCTGAGGAAATGAAGGAGAAATATACGGAATAGTTTTGTCCGGCAAGTTATAATACGCTGCTTTCGCCATAATTTATTCTCGAGGTGTTCTCTCTTTTAAGGCTGTAGTTTTCTGTGTTCTTGCCCTTCCTGTTGCATGGAAGGATATTTTTATTGTGGCTTTACATATGGGACGGATCTGGTTGTGTTGGGTAATCTGTGACCCCAGATCTTTTGTCTCCATGCCTATTTTAAGGTGTTTCTAACCAATTCATTCTCTGTATTTGAAAGCCGCACAATTACTTGTCTCTTCCCAACAGAAAGCATACCTCAGGTGAACACCATGCAGGGTATAAATTGCATATGAATAAAATTTGTGCTGAAGTACAGTTTTTATTGTCATGTTTTTCTTTGTCAGAAGACAGATCCTTTCAACAGCTGTGGCACAGGGTTATATTTCATTTGCTGGTTGGCAGTGCAAATGCACCTAAAATGGATGTATCGGCATCTAGCTGTGACATGTTCCCATTTGTTCTTTAAAGTCTTGACTGGAGCATCTAGACAGTTACTGATACTCAATATTTGGAAGAAATTAAAGCTGTGAATTAAAGGATGTGGGATGAGGTACCAAGTGTTCATGCACCCAAAGATTACTTTTAAAATAGAAAATCAACTTCTGTTTTGAAGAGAACTTTATAAAGTATCTAGTTAGAGCCTATGCTTGTATTTTAACCAGTCCACTCTTCTAATATTGCCCTCTGAGCAAATGACAGATTTGCATTTAGTCCCCTGCCATTTTATATGCAAATGCCCTGTGATTCCCCCCTTTGCTAATGCACTTCATACTGCATTTTAAGCATCATCTTGAGGAGCCTGACACTTTTTTTTTAGTGCTTCCTTTATCTCTTGCTGGCATTTTTCTGTCCAAAACAGACGTGAAAAGCTCTTTATATTTTTTTTTCTCCCAAAAGTTTCATCAAAGAACTGTTTTGATGGCTTAACTTGAAGCATTTGATCTTGAATTCATCAGCCTTCTGATCTTTGAGCCCTGCAATTAACGTTGTCAGGCTTGATCTTTTACGTGACCCAGTGGTCAAAGCCAACTGTAGGGAAATATATCTGTAGCCAGACTTAGTTAATTCAAATCAGTTTGTAAACCCTATTTTAATTCTTCTAAAGAAATGTAGATTATTGGCCCTGGAATGTAGGGAGCCGAGTGTATCAGTAGTTAATGGTAAGAGCACAGGATTTGCTGGTTCAAAGGGATTAAGCTGCGGAGTTGTTAAGAGGTTGAGAAAGGGAAAAGATTGGGCCAGTTCACAAATCTCATAACTGTCAGGAGCCCTCAAGCACCAAAGCAGATATTTCATGTATACTCAGGAGATCAGAAAGTTTACAGAGAAAATCATCTTGCAGGAGGAATCTTGACTTAAGGCTTCATTACCTTTATAAAAACTTGATAAGCTGTGCCGTGCAAACGTGTTCGGTATTGCCAGCTGTCATTAACCCGGAGGCATTAGGGGCTCCCAGGAGTTCTGCTTTGACTTTTGGAGAAATTAAATCTCAGGATTTAGGTACAGCAGAAGTTTTTCAGAGAATCTCTCAAAGGTATGATGTACGCAGAGCAAGTCAGACCGTGGTCCCAGGAAATACATGTGCGCCTGCCTTTGGCAGCCCTGAATTTTCAAAGTATTTGATGTGTTTTTAGATATGGTTTAACTTTGGGGCTGTGATTGTGTAAGCGAGTTGCTCCCCAAATAAACAAACCTTCTCCTCCCTGGAGTTGGCTTTGGCCTTGGCCATGCTCTCATGCCCTTTTTTCTGGAGTTGACACTGGCTCCAGTTGACACAGGCTCATCTGATTCCAGGGTGAGTTGCTTCAGGGAGGTGAACAAGCAGGAAAACATTCACCTGGTTTGGTTGTGGGGTTTGCTTTTTGTGTTTTCTTTCCCCCTCCCCTGGTGTACCTCCCTAAGCCAGCTCACCCTGGGGTCGGGTGACTCCAAGGGTGTGGAGCCGCCTGTTTCAGCAACACATCGCAGATAGCGTCTTAGCCCCACAGTGATGCTCCGTGCTGACCAAACAGCAACATCTCTGCTCTGTCACCTGTACTGACTTTTTTTAGATCCTGTCAGCTAGGTTTACCACTGATTTGGAGGCAAGTTGGGCAGAGGTGGGAAACTAGGGGATGTGAATGGTGCTGTCTGCACTAGTCCAAATGAGTTCACAGCAGATTGTAAGTCTGTGTCTTCACTTGAGAGAATACATTGCAGGGTGGTTATTATTTTTTAATTAAAATGCTAGTGACTTTCATTGCTAGTGAATTCGTGTTCCAAATATATGTTATCAAATGACTGATTTCGTCTAGGCTTCTGCAAATGCTGAACTGCAACCCAGCCTTTGCGTTGAGTAAAAGACCACTGAAATAATAGTAACCAAAACACTATTTGCTTTTTCTTTTTGTGTTTAGCGTCTGAACCTAATCTGAAGTTACGATCCAGACTAAAGCAAAAAGTTGCTGAAAGACGGAGCAGCCCCCTCTTGCGCAGAAAAGATGGTCCGGTGGTTACTGCTCTTAAGAAGCGCCCGCTGGACGTCACAGGTACGTCGGGTAAGCAACAAATCTGTGCCGGCAGCCACATACTCAGTGAGATGCCCCTTTCCAAAATTAATTCCTGCATCAGTTAATTGTGCGGTCTGGATCTCTCGTGTGCCTCTCAGTGTTGGTGAAACCTGGATAAGGTTGGCAGAGTTCAGCAGTGGACGATGCAGGTGTGTCAGCAGCGTTGGTCTGTTGAGTACCTGTCTGTTGAGACAGTGTTACCAACTCGGTGAGCTTTTTTTGTGTAGTTTAAGACTTGCGTATACAGACGTAGATATGCCACCAGACTGCTGGTTTTGTCCCCAAGCATTTCTATGATCTTCAGCAACAGGTTGTTGAGAAATAAAATTTCTCAAAGGTGATCCTGTTAATATCCATGGGGAGGCCATAATTCATGGCTGTCGTCCTCCAGCAGTAAATGCTTTACAACCCCTGTTTGTTTTAGGCTTTGGGCAGACTGCCATAGTTCCTTGTTAAGTAATTACGCCAAAGTTTTAAAACATGTAAGGCAGTTTTATATATATATAGCTGATATTTCTGACTACTTATTTTACAGTTTCTTGTTGGGGAGAAAAAAAATTCTTCTGGGAGCAAAGTTTGTAAGGAGGGATCAGAATAAAGTAGATTGTATAGATTACCATAAAGTTAATTCTTAGCACCATCTAGGGATGCCTCTGTGTAAGTGCCACTGTGTGACAGCTTTTCCAGACTTGTCTCACTTTAAGGCACACTGTCATCATTCAAACAAACTCAAAGTGAGCTCTCTTTAGGGAGCCGGGTGGTTTTGGGAGACCCTGGGGCAGCTACGCGCCACTCTGCGTCAGAACCGCTCTGTTTGCAGAGGGAATAGATGATTTCAACAGCTAAGTATAATTTATATCAGATCTGAAAATCAAATGCACTTCACTCCTCATATATTGCTATATATCCCATGGCTTTTAGGATAAAGCAAGCCTTAATGGCTGACCATCTGGTCCCAGTAATGCCTTGAATGAAATGGCAGTGGAAGCTCCTGCTTCTCACTGAGCACGGACCTGGTTTAAGAAGGCAGCCTGGAGCCTGGCTAGAAAAATATCTGAGTTGTTACAGTAAGAGGGGACTTCTGAATGCAAAATAACTTTTAAAAGAAGTCCCACTTCAGGGAATAGAAGTTACCTTTAATCCTTGAAGAATACATCTTCGTAGAGTCACAGTTTGAATGTGCCAGGTACTTCTCCTATGTCTAGAGTATGCATGGCATCTAATAGCTTGTAGTTAATAACATGGTCCCAGAAAAAGCATGTATTTTCCATACCATGAGAATATTTTTCAAAACACCTAGGCTCTCTGAAGTTGCTTTCCATGGAGAAGTTCAATGTTATGTGCTCAGCTGGGTGGTATTCAGTGCTGAGTTTTCTTGACAGCGAGATGCCTCCCCAAATGCACAGCCAACAAAAGCAAACAGGCTTCTTCTTTAAAAAAAAATAATCTCTTTACTACTTTGCTAGAGGTACTTGCAAGGATCAAAATAGTATGTACAGAATAACGCCACAAAAGAAATCATTTTTTAAAATCCCCCAAATTTTAACAGTTGGCTTTTATTTCTACTGGGGCATCCTAGAGCAATTAGGAGACTGCTGCAGCCTGAACGATTGCAGCTGCTGGGAGATTCTTCTGGTGTGGGGTAAATCCTGTGCTTGGGGAGGAGGAAGGTTCAGAAAAAAAGGTTTTAATGTTATTTACCTTCGAAAACAAAAGGAAAAACACTAGAAGCTGTGCCATATGCCAGGTGAGAGTCCTTGTGAGGGAAGTTTTCTGGCTGTTGCAATTTCATGCGCTGTTTTTGTTTGTTGTTATTTCTGCATCGTTAATGGGGAGGCTTTGATTTCAGGCTGGTCATCTCTGTGGTTCTGGTTAGTGAGTTCACAGGGAATGTTTTGATAAAATATACAAAGCTGAGTGGATTTTCTGAGTGTTCTGGTGATAACAGAATTATTTTAAGGGATTAACTCCGCCTTGGGTCTTTCCAATGAGAAAGTGGTTTAGTCCCTGAGTGGAGAAGACTTACCAAAAAAAAAAAAAAAGAAAAAAACCACAAAAGAAACAGATTTACTGGTTTGGACACTGTAGAGTTTTGCTTGATTTTTGTAAAATATGTTCAGCCATGACCATGGCCAGTTGTCCATCCAGTCCCACGTCACTCAGGCAGCCTTTAAATCTCTTAAAACAATTTAATTTGCCATCCTGGCAAAATATCATCCTTATGAATCGGTCCCCAGGTAGTTTCTGGGAGCTCAGTGCTGTGGGAGCTGTTGTGTTGTATGAGGGGCAGCCCAAGGCAGGTCATGTTTCTCTGAGGACCCAGCACGGTGTGGTCACTTCCCCGGGGACAGGGACATCACCTGTGCCCACTTGCCCGCACTATAACATCTCGGTGCTTCTTTATAAAAGCAGGGGTCAGCTCTCGTGCATGATCAGTGCGAGGGCTTGGTGCTGGTGGCGTATTTCCAGTAAATCCAGATACACCAGAAGCCTGCATGGGAGAACAACAACACTGAGATTCCCTGGTTGTTCCAGCGTGAAGTCTGATGCAATACGTGGTGAAAGGGTGTCGTTAGGGTTATAGGCTAAGGAGGGTGAGAGAAGCACTTCTAGAAAATTGAAGCAGGACAATCTGACATCCTCCAGTTTGGCCTCTTCAAGCCTTCCATGTCTTTTATTATCTTCCAGTTGTCTTTAAAGTTATTAATATACTATAAGAGAAATCCCCATGAGGAGAAGACATAAATATGGTAAGTAGGTACTTGGACAGACCATTTGAAAGTGTTTGTCAGTATTTTAAGAGCCCTGGGAAGATTTAGGGGGGAAAATGGGGAGGAGGAGGATTGCTTTCCTCCAAAACAAAACTTGAGGGGTTGTTATCTGTCTAAATACCATCACAGAGATTGTTTGTAACACTGAAAGTTGGTTTTGGATGTGTTTTTAGACTCCGCATGCAACAGTGCTCCTGGATCTGGTCCCAGCTCTCCAAACAACAGCTCCAATAACATAAGCGCCGAGAACGGAATTGCAGGATCAGTCACGAGTATTCAAGCAGAGGTACCGAGCCCCTCTTCACTGTGATTTTTAACACTTAATGTTTCTCATAATTTTTTGCAGGGTTTTAGGAATTTAGGCATACAAACTGATAGGCACCATGCTAAAAAAAAAAAAAACCCAGATCGTGACTTGGAGTGGACTTTGGGAATTACCTCTCAATCTGGCCTGACAGGATGCATTATCTGTTTATTAAATCTAGTTTAGGCCAGCTCGCAAGCTGCTTGTGGTAACTTGTAGTGGTTTTGTTGTGAGGAGAGAGTAAAAATAAAGTGATTTAGCAAGGTAAAGCACGAAGAGTGTTTCCTGGTCAAAATGCAAGTATTTTAAAATTTGGGACGCCTGTTCTCATATGTTATATATAGGGTGAATTTGTTGTGTGCAGTAGGTTAGTCTAAATATGATCAAACCAGAACTGGATTAAGGGGAACGGATTTAACCTTTTCCTCCCCACTTAAGGATTTGAAAGCTTGGTGCCTGATGCCGTGTGCTAGTTTATAATCCCATAAGCTTTCACCATCACTTGAGGCATCTGCTACAGATGACAAAGGCAGACAAAGGTGTTGGACGGGGTAAACTGGGGTTTGATTCAACACAGTAGCTCCTGTATTCAGGGTTACTGAAGCCCACGTTTTTCTAAGGGCAGATATTGGGGTGTGGGCCATGTTAACTGGCTCCCACTATAAACCTTGTATGTAGAAAACTAGTGTGGTTGTATAACGTTACTGGTGCATTTCTTTTTATCTCACTTGCCATTAGCTGTTCTCCCCATGAATATAGTGTCTGTCTTGACATCAGGACTATAAAAACAGGCTTGGGCTTGTTCTCCCCAAATTGTCATTTAGAATTGAAAAGGGCTTCTTACGGTATAAATGTAAGTCTGTATTGCTTTCTAGTTATGTACAAATTTTCACTTTATTTTTACTTCTAATGTAGTGTAACAGCATTTGATATGGAGAATATGCCTTCTACTCCGCCCTCTCCTGTGCCAAATTATCCAACACACATTTGCATCCTACATCCACTCGAGTCTACTGCAGTCCTTACAAGATTTAGACAATTATTGTAAAGATTAAGACGGCGTAAGGTGGAGTCTTTACTTGGCACTGGCAGCTGAAGCTGCTCTAAAGAGACGTGGCTTTTGAGATGCACACCAACCATGTAGTAGTGTGGAGCAGACCTGGGAAAAGGTATCTTAGGGACAAGGGTTATTTATTGGGTTTGCAGGGCTAAAGACCAGCTGAGCTGAGGGCACATCTCAGGTACGTTTGTGTTAGCCCCAGGAAGACTAGCACGTGGTTACAGGTTTGCTGATCCAGGAACTGTCTGTCTTGTCTATACTTAGCAAACTGCAAATCCCCAGTTACTGCTGGTGGAAAAACGAGAGGATTCGACAATTTCTTGTGATATAAACAGAGCAGACAGCTTCTTGCAAGTCAGTGTTAGCTCATGCAGGTGAATGTGAAGCTGTAATATTCTCCTTAACCATTTTATTTTTCAGGTAAATAATCTGAGCTAATCATCTGAGACTAGACCACCAGTACCTAATAAAATGGACACAGACTATAAGAAAAACTCTTTTCATCAACCACTTGTAATGCAGCAATTTTGTAAGTTAGGCTGAGGCATGAGCGACGCAGACAATTTGGAATAAAACCCCTCTACTGCCAAAGCCTTTTCCTGGGAGTTGTCATTGCCCTTTTTGTAGCTGTACCACAGTGGGTAATTCGCAGTGATGCTGCTGCGTGTGAGAAAAGAAGCATGTTCATCTAGAATTTTAACAAGAGCAGTATTGGATGCATCTTCTCCAAACAACCTATGTGAAAAGGAGGAAGACAATCTAGTTTTCATTTCCCTGAAAATAATGTCTAGGGTTTGGGTTTTTTTTCACCTTTTATAATTTTTGGAAAATAGGAAAAATATAACGTACAAATGATTCTGCAGTTCCAATTTTAAAACTGCCCAGGACTGTGTTAAGTATATTGGCTTATTGCCATCGCAGAACAGAATGAAACATAAATAACCGTGTGATGGCAAACAGAACATCGATAACCTGTTGCACAAACTGTTCTCCTCCCAGCATTTCAGGCGTACTTGAATGGCTCAGCTAAATGTCCTAGTCCTTTGCATTTGTTTTTGGGGAAATATCACTGCGCTTTCCTCCAGCATTTCATGTTGTGTGATATTAGCTGGTCCATTTGCCTGTATAGGTTCATTTGGGAATAAATAACTGGGCAAGGCAGGGTTTTGGTTTCTTTAAAATCTTCTTTTTCAGTAGAACTCATATTACCTGGTAGCCCAAGTGTTGGAGGTTTCTTTAATATTAGTTGACCAGGCTTTCTCATGTTCTCACTTTTAAATATTTAGATATATTTAAATGTTTCCAAAGAAATAACGTTGCTCACTTTAAGTGTTTCATAGTTACCTTCATGTTTTATTTTAAATGAGAAATATGCCTCTTTGCTGCTTAGTTTGCTAGGTCACCTCTTGAACCGTTTCAGATATGTTGGAAGATGCTCTCTGGGTTCATTTTTAAGTTTCAATGCTTGCCTTCAGTGTGGAAAGACTACAGCTCTCTGCCTCCTTTTAAAATAGGGAATATCTATTTTTAAATACTTTTTTTAAAATCTAAAGGTTTTTCCATCTCTGAAAGGTACATGATATTCATTGCCTTTGCAGTTGATACAAGACTATAAAAAGTACTCGACTGCAGATGAAAATTGTACATCGAATTGAAATTGTTCTCTTCTGTGCAATTCAAAAAATGTTTGTGTACAACCCATAGATGGGATCTGTATATTTAAAGTGATGATAATGCTGCTAAATATCATATGCTGATAGCATCAGCGAGCTGCTGCGTTTCTCTTTGCTGTTTTTAAAACAAATCCCCAGGAGATAGTTTGAGGCGCAACTACAGAGTGTTGATTGTTCAAAGAGAAAATGGATGTAGTTTTGTTTCATTTATGATATGAGTAAAATATTTCATTACTCTGCCGACAATGACTACCTTATTCTTGATGTGGCATGCTAATATTATGTAATTTAAATTGAAGCAAAATTGCCAGTAGTGCTCAAAATTACTTGGAAGAAGTGGTGTGTGGGTATGCACAATCACATGCCCTTACCAGCTACTGCTCAACAGCAAAATGCTCCCTGCAAATCCTCCTTTGGGGCAGCATATTGCAAACTGAGATCTTAAAAACAGATTTCTTCTTTTTACGGGAGAACTGATCTGTAATATGTTTCCAAGAAGCTTGAATGATATTAATGAAAGCACAAGAAGGCAAAAGGAAATAAGAAAAAATTCACTCTGCAGATGAAATTTTGCACCAGCTCGTATAAAAACTGGGTGACTTTGCTGAATGTCAGGAATTTAGACAAAGTTGGGCACTGGGAGAATGACTGACAAGTCAGCGGCACATTGAAAAGTCCATTTGAAGAGGCAGCCCAGTGTCTGATAACAGTGACAAACAGGGACGTGGGAAGGCTTTACTCCCCTGTCCTTGCGTGGGCAGCACCAACCCCGGGCGCAGAGGTGGGATGTCCTGTTAAAGCTGTCAGCTGGTCTGGTTAAATTTTGATAATCACAGAGGGAGGATTGCTTTTGAAGATTGTT
>VZTV01109575.1:1486-12463 GCA_013400875.1 Anhinga rufa
GGGCCCCCAGTGCCAGAAGGACAGGGAGCTGCTGGAGCAAGGCCAGCGCAGAGCCACAAGGATGCTCAGGGGATGGAGCATCTCCCTGGGGAGGAAAGGCTGAGAGACCTGGGCTTGTTCAGCCTGGAGAAGAGAAGGCTGAGGGGGATCTCCTCAGTGCTTATCAGTGTCTGAAGGGCGGGTGTCAGGAGGGTGGGACTGGGCTCTTCTCAGCGGTGCCCGACGACAGGACAAGGGGCAACGGGCACAAGCTGGAACACGGGAAGTTCCACTGAAATCTGAGGCAAAACCCCTTTGCTGTGCGGGTGCCAGAGCAGCGGCCCAGGCTGCCCAGAGAGGCTGTGGAGTCTCCTTCCCTGGAGCCATTCCCACCCCGCCTGGACGCGGTCCTGTGCCCCTGCTCTGGGGGTGCTGCTCACGCAGGGGCTGGACGGGGGGAGCTCCGGAGGGCCCTTCCAACCCCTACCATTCTCTGATTCTGTGCTTCTGTGCTTGCAAAGTGAGTTTTGAACTGTCACATGGAATTTCCTCACAGATTATACTTATGGGTTAACAGCTGGCTGAGAGATTAGAGTTGCTCAGAGATCAGTGCCATAGTTTGATCCTGTTTAGTTCTTCAACTTTAGTTCAAAATTAGTAATATCTTGATGAAATATGCTGATGATACAAATTCAGCCTAGAAAAATAAGCAGAAATATTTGGATGACTATATGGCAGTTAATAGTGCAATGTAATGCTGTTAATAGCAACAACAAGAATTTCAGTATCAAGATGGAGCTTGTTGGTTGGAGGTGATTGAAGAGAAGAAGGATGGGAAAGTACTGAAGGTATTTAATGTATTGAGCAGTCTCAGGATGACGTCGAGCCAATATTGTGAGGTAGTCAGGAAAATGCTCTATATCAAGGAAAATAATTTCAGTAGAGAAATACAAAAATGTTGATTAACCCTGAAATGTCACCACATTGGTAAGACCTCCTCCAGAATACTCATTAAATCACAAGTGCAAGTGAGAACAGAGCTACAAGGAAGAGCAACAATAGAAAATCTATTTTCAAACAGGAGACTGGTTTTCATAAAAATGCAGACTGGGTGATGTTATGATTGCTCTCTGCAAAGTCATCAGATGTAAATCTTAAAGTTGTTTGAGACACAAGTCAATGTTAGTAAATAAATACCAAACAAAACAGCATCTGTAAACTCCCTATTGATAAATTTTGGGATGGAAATTAAAAGTGTTTCACACCCAAGGGGATGAATTTCTAGACCTGCCTTTCGGAAGGAGCCATAGAGCAAGAAAGTTCTCAAAATGGAGTCAGCAAGATTTTGTAAGCAGCAGTACATGAATTGTAGGTGTCCACAATGGGTAGGAACACAACTCAGTGACTAGGAACTTACTTTGAATTCTCTGTTATGTGGCAGCTTCTAACTTCAGAGCCTGGTTCAGGAGGGAAGTGTGGTTTTGAAGTTATTTTTTTTCCTTATGCAATGCAGCCTAAGTCTCCTTCCTAAAAGGAGACTGAAGAATGGAATTGCCTAGAAACACAATCTTTTAAGATAAATTAACTGCAAATAGAGCATGCATTTTGTATAAATGCTAAATGATAACATAAAGCAGATAAACTATATGATTGCATATGCTTAAATAATTTTTAAAATAAAGATTTCTTAGCAAGAGGTATACTGAAATACATAGGCAAGGTACCTTCTATCTTACCAGTATTCATACCTTACCATCACTCTGTGGCAAGAAAAGTCTTCGAAAGGTAACAGAGTTTACAGTTCAAAATTATATTTGTCTTTATACCTCTACTGAATTCAAAAGGGGTTCTTTTTTTTTTGTAATTTTTACATTCTGGTTACCTAACATTTCCTGTAAACTCTATTATAGTGGGTAAGGTTTGTCCAGAAAGTGGACAGATGAGCAGCGGATTATGTTACAGAGGTTTGCTAACGAATTTAGTAGAAAATACATCTTATAATTCTGTCTGATAAAATAAACTAAAAGGAAATTGAGGGTGGAAAGAGGACTTAAGGAAATGATCCTATAGCCTGATTGAAACTCCAGTTAGCACTAATATTAAGGTACTGTTTACTCCTTATTTCTAACTATATCATATTCAGAACAGGGAAAAGCAGATGAGTAAAAAAGAAATTTTGCAGCTGCAGACTGGGTTAGTTCAACCATCATACTAGAAGTATAAAATTAACATCAAGGAGTTTGCTGAATACCTGTTTTTATGACTTCATAGGTTAAATTAAATGATACAGATAAATATCTGCTTTTCATCCCTAGATTAAGTTGTTTACCTCACTTATATAGTCGATAATGCAGTATCTTTACTAGTTATGCGACAATAAAAGTAAGTTATACCACACTAAAATGTGAAACTAGTTGCTAGATTTACATGTGAGACTTCATATAAATAGCTGGCAAAATTCACACACAAAAACATTTAGTATGGTTATTGGAAAAATAGTTTTAAAGTAATGTATGTTCGAATGTAAATGAAGAAGAAAATACATCAAAAGCAGTTATTTTGAAAGGCTGGAAAAAATACAAAACCCCATTCAGATTTAGGAACTTCTGTAGATGTTTATATCCTTGAATAAAAGTTACTTTTAAGAGATTATTTTTGAAATGTCACTGCTCTCTGCTTTCCCTACTCTTGTACCCACCAGCTATGGAGTCATATAAATTGTAATTCATTGGGCTGTTTAGAAATATGCTATTATATGCTCTTGTTTGTCTTCTGTGGGGTTGAGAACGCAACAGAAAGTCATCACCTATTAGCTGAATAGCAGTAATCAGCTCTATCTTTCCATTTAGTCTGCCACACTTACAAAACTAAATGAATTTGCTTAAACCATGTTAAAAACATGATTTATTGAAATGTGATAATTGCTTCAGGGAGTTTCTCTGTATTTTACTGTGAAAATGCTTTGTTTCTTGCTTTAGAAGAGCATTTCTTTAAGCACTATTTTTAATCAAGCTAGTATTTTCTGATCTTGAAAAAGAAAGAATGGGTAGCCTTGAATACTACAGGCTGATATAGGATGTAAGAGATCTATATTGTGTATATTCTGAGTTACTTGTACTGACATGCATAAACCCAAAAATCTTTTATAAATGTCAGTACACAATGTTCAAGTCTCTAATGCATATCATGGCGTAGGTTATTCTTGGTAGTTGAGTTTTATATGCCAACTTATGGAACTTAAGGAGATATGAGACTGTAAGCTTGTACGGGGTTCACCCAGATATTTGCAGTTTCAATAAATTTCTACATGGGAAAGAAAACCTATCCTTGGGTGTTCTTTAATAGGGTATTGTTAACTATCACAGGAATATGATGAACTGAGATTTATCTTAGAGATAAGCATACTTAATTTGTAATGCATTTATGAAAATATTTTAATTTGTTTGTCTAATAGGGGGTCTCCTAATTTTTATTTTTAGTGTCATAAAAAGTAGTTCATAAATTAGATTTGGCCAACTCAACATGAAAGAAAAGCTCCTTTAGTTCTTGATCAAAAATACAGAGCCTGTACTGAATCTGACCGTAATGAATTTAATAAGAAAAAAAAAAGATTCTTTGAAAAGGTATATCAATGCCCTCTCAAAGACAAGAAATTTAATAGTTTCAAAGGTGAAAGTACATGGTAATTCCCATTTTTAATCTTCTTTCATAGAAAAGAAACTGGCCAAACTCAAATCTTTGAAATCACATAATCAGATAATATTTTGAACAATAAATATATGTTCTGCTATAACTTGTTTTTTTGCTGTTCCACTTTTTCTTTTTGCATTCCTTCCACTCTCCAGCAAGAGTGTAGCTGGAGAAGAAAAGCAGGTGGGTGGGAGAAAGGTGAACACCACTTGCCACAAATCCCTGTGTAGAAAAACTTTCACAGCTTTTATACTGAAGCCTGTTGTTTGTTTTAATAATGCAGCATTAGTAATTTCCATCCTAGCCAGCAGGCAATCTGCCTCCACTTTATTCCATTGGTGGCAACAGAAAGATAAATAGCAACTCACTGGCATTCTTTCTTTAACTTTCAGTTACTTGTGGGACTGGAGTCCTTGAGGCATGACACCACCTGCACAGCAGGAGGGGGTGTGACTTGTGATATTCTTTTTGCTTTGGCAGCTAAGTACAAGTCACATGTAGCTTAGAACCCTAATTTATAATGGGTGAATGTTTTCCACCTTTATTGTGCTTTTTTTTGCTGTTTGTAAAAGGGCTACAGCAGAGCCTCGAGGAATCATGTTTTGTGCAGTTGTGTGTTCAGATATAAATTCTGTTAATCTGCCTAAAATAACAAGGATTAATTACCAGGCAAGGACATGATACACTTCTTGGGCAGCTCACAATTTAGCTATGTGTAAACCTTGATGCTCATTTAGGTTTTTCTTCTGTCTTTGCATCTCGTCCTGACAGGTGTGTGCCCAATCACTGTGAACACGGTGGCAAATGCACCCAGACGTGGGACAGCTTCAAGTGCACTTGTGACGGAACTGGATACAGTGGCGCCACTTGTCATAACTGTAAGCCATCCTGCAGTTTTGAAATTGCAATGGAGTAGGGAAGACACTGGTGGCTTTTGGTTGAGATAAAAAGTCAAAGTCTTCCTCTCCGGTTGTTAAAGATCCTAAAACCTTTTTAGAAAGGAGGTGTTGGCTTAATCATACTCCCGCTTATCTACATAGGGATGTATTTATATAGCACTGTGCTGCACTGTGCAAGGGACCAAAGCAGTACTTCTGTCCCTTGTAGACCCAGCTGACAGTAGCTGACAGTCTTAGTGGGGTGTACTGAACAAACACATTCTCAGCAATTGCACACCAGCGTTTCAGATGGACACAGGGAATCTGCCCTAAACTGTGGGGGAGAGCTGCTGACCAGTGCTAGAGAGACACTCAGTCAGGTTCCTAATCCCAAAGCATGATTATATACTGGTTATTGGCCATTCTAAAATCAAATTATTTAATCTGCTGTTATGAGTTTCTCCAATCAGAATATTTCTGATGAGCTCCACATGCCCTGCGCTATTAAAGAACAGAAAGAAGAGAAAAAGGTACAGCTGATCTTCCTATAGGTTCTGAACAATGTATGCAGAGTCAGCAGTGTGTCTTCTGTTCCTTCTATTGTATGCCACAAGTGAGATTTTCATCTGCAAAGTGTATCCTAAAATACCTAGAAGATGCAGAAAACATATGCAGTCCTTACTTCTCTCCCGTTTTTGTTTAGCAAACAACCTCTTAATATTGAGGATAGAGTAAAAATTATTCTGAACAGGTGAAAAGTTAAAATTGAAGCCAGGATTTATATAGCTATAAATTAATATTAATTTACTCTTTACTTTAACTACAGCTGTGTAAAGATTTACGAAGATAATTGCAGAATTCTTTCATTTTTAGCCAAAAAACCCAAACCAATGAGAAAGTTTTGACAATTAACAGTTGTCTGAATTTCAACAAAAACCTATTCTGTTTTTAAACATTGTATTAATGTAAGATGGAATGTATTTTATATAATATCTGTATGCATTAAATGGCAAAGTTCTCCATGGTCTGGCTACTGAACTGGTAAAACTGAAAGAGTTGAATGGCAAATGTGTTTGTTAGAGAGAGATGTTTAAAATACCAGTGCTTGGAGGAGAAGTTTCATGGGCAGCCCTTTTTCCACCGAGTGAATGTGCATAGCGATGATGTGGTTGCATCTGCTCTTGGGAAAGAAAACATGGACTTTACAGTGATGTAGTATTTCAGTGAAACAAAGGGAAAATTTCATATATTTCTCTGAAAGTATAGTATTTTTAGAGCTTTGGCTGATCTATTACAGACACTTGGAAAATATGATTCCTACACATGTGATAGGCTGTTAAGATGTTTAACTGCAGAAAAGCAGGGGTGGAAGCTCAATTAAGTAAGTATATTTTATCTAGTGAGCCTCTGAAAATAAGTATAATCTGTCAGAGGAAAATGAATCATGCTGGATCCAACAGCCCTCCAGAGGTGAGACTGCTGCAGCTGCATTCCCCCAGGTCCAACCAGTAGGGAGGCCATAAATGTATTCCTGGTAGGCATGCGACCACCAATCCCATATATACCACATATACATGTATACCTGCCTGGCTGTACAGCTCATAGATGGGGCACACACATGAACACAGCAGCAACAGCCTCGTCCTGCTCCCCTCTCTGGCTGAGCTGGATGCACGTCCACTCGTGAGAGCAGTGAACATCCATATCCACACATGGTGGATCCCTCCAGTGGCTCAGCTCAAGCACCCAGTCAGCCCAGCGGCTGGCCCTTGCTCCCAGACTCCACAGACTCCATAGCTGCTCGTGCCTGGACAGTGCATTGCCTGGCAGGGTATTGTTTGGGCTCCCCCTTCTCCCATTTTCTGTCTGTGCTCCTCTGTGGGTGTGCAGATGAGCTTTTAAGACATAACCTAACATAGTTTAGCTTTCTTCTTGAGTCCCAAAGAGAAGTAGCAAGGACAAATGGATGGCATCACTTTTCTGAAATGACATTTATTACAAAGCAAAGAAATAATAATCCAAGGAGCTCTCAACATTTTTCTTAATGGGATTTTCATTTGCCTTTTATGGATAAAGAGTGCAATAAGGCAAGTAAAAGGTACTGCTGGGCTGCAAAAGGGGATCTGGAGTATATTGCCCTGTCTTTAGCTATGGAATGGGTAAAGTGTATGAGGTTACAACTGTCCAGGTCATTTGGAGACACATTGTTTAAGAACCTTTACTTTTTTAATTCAGGCAAAGTTTCTTGTTTAGATGGCTAAGCTTTTGTTTTGTTTCATTTTTGTGTTTACGGAACATAATTTTAGTTTTTACCATCTGTATTGCTGTACTTCTAGAAGTCTTCTTTCTTACAAAACAAGGATGAGCAGAAAGTTATTCACTTGATAAATATCCTGTCAGAGTATGTGAAGTCTTATGCCTTTCTAGAGTATGGAATTTAATGGCACAAAAATGAGTGAAAACTAAAAATTATAGCATCGGGCTATAGACTGAGACAACCTTAACTGCCATTATTGAGCAGGCAATAGCTATCAGTGTTTACAAAAGCATGTTCCATCTGTGTTCGCAGTATTAGATATAGCTGCAAAGAATGAGGGGATTTGTTGAAGCTTGTCCAAGGTTGCAGTTATACTGTCCTGAGGTCTGGGGCTTCAGCTCTGCTACGATGATACTGACCCTATCTGTCCTTTCCTACTTGTGCGGCATGTGGGGGTGTGCTGCCTTTTGCTTTTGAGTTCTGCTGTTTGTGGCAATAGCAGTACAAAAGAGATGCTGGGGGAGGAGGGAGGTTGGAATGATAGCTGGTGTGTGGTATAAAATTAGCTGAAAGCAATTTTAAACAGCATTGTGGGTGGTATGAAAGGCAGTAAAATTTAGCAGATGTCATGATTCTATGGAGCAGGAAAGTGTTTAAGTGCAGAAGGCACTTGTTCAGTACCACTTCACTTAAATATAAAATTATTTTGCAAAACAAATGGTATTATACTCTACAGTAAAATACATATTTCTTTTCTCAATGTGTGTTTGTGCAGTGGGTATAACAGGGCATTTCTCAAAGAGGTTAGAGTCAAGGCTGCATTGGCAGGGATTGTAACTCCATAGCTGATTATTTTAATGAGTTTGAGTTTTGCTGAACTTAAAGGAAGGAACAAGATAATTCTTTGTTAGTGAAGGTTTTTTTTTTCAGTGAATTGATTTTGCTTTGGTCAGGGAATTCAACACTTTCCTGAGCTTTTGACCTGAAACAAGGCCAGGCTTTGCAGCCTTGACTGAATTTCAGGCCGTGGTTTTAGGTTCCTTTGAAGTTGAAATTCAAAGACAAACTCAAGGGATGAACTCCTTGAAGTGAAACAGAGAAAAATGTTTGCATGAAATCCTTGTGAATCAAAATGGCTTTGGTTCACACAGGTCTGGTCATAATATATTTATAGTATGATGGTGAAAGCAACAGTTAGTCTAGAGAGATGGAGAAATATGTATTCTGGGGCTGAGACATAGTAGAAACTATAAACTGAAAATAAACAGCTACAGAAGGAAAAAAATCAAATAAATAAATCTGAAATAACTTTAATTCTTATTATCGCTCTAATTGTGTAAATCAGTTATGCACAGTTGCCATTTTAAGATCATAAAATAATTTGCTTTTCAGAATAGGACATTGTTACAGGAAGGCTCTTCATCTTTCAAAGACACACCAAAATGTCCAAGCTCTGTGTCCACTATCTTGTTTTTTTGTCAGAGGCTTAAGCTGCCATTCACAGAAGATGTCTCTACTCCACAATGATTTGTTTCATCCAGCTACAACTGGGTTCCTGGAGCTCAATGGTGAATGAAACAATAATACTGGGAAGTTGTATCTCTCGTTGGATGGTAAATGCCCTAGAAATCTGCCAGATTTCTTTTAGTGAGCATATACTCAGTGTCCAAGGGAATGCTGTGGCCTGGCAAATATCACACTAGAGCATTGATTTTGTCATTAGACATGACTAAAAGATAAATTAATGTATTTACTTAAAAATCACAATTTACAGTGATGAAACAGAAAATTATTTAAAAATTAATTAGGGTTATAATTAACAGTATCATCCTTACTAACTTTATTGTATCAGCTATATTTTAATCCTTGACTACTTAACCTTTACAGCCTACCAAAGGCTGACCTGCTCTGCAGAGTTTTTAGAGTAATATTTTTCCAGAGTCTGTTGGTAAATGGTTCCTGAAGCCTTTGAGAACAGGAGCTCATTTTCCTTATTACTTCTCATCTCCATCATGATCTTCAGGTAACACTGCTATGCTGTACTTTGCACGAGTTATACATCTAGTTTTAGGCTCTAATGTGTATCCTGCTGTTTACAGCTTCTTTAAAACAGAGTGGTATAGAATTACAAATCATGTATCACGATAAATAATGATCATTCAAGCCTCTTTGTCTCAGATTTTTAATATATTGCTCAAGGCATGCTTTCTTTAGAATCTGCATGCAAGAGAAACACAATAAAGGATTTACTGACAGAGTTTACCATGACTATGATGTATCTACCTACCACCTCATGCACAAACTTTGTTAGATTTAGGAAAAAGCCAGGAGAACTTGGTTTGATCATATTTGCCTTCCACTAATGATTGCCAGTAGCAAAGAAATCCAATTTGCACCTAAAAGATTAATCCTAATCATATCCATTTTTACTCATATAAGAGAGAATTCTTCTTTAATTTCACCTTCAAACAATCACTGTCCTGACTTTTACAGGTGTACAGTCCCCATTTCTTCAAGAATATAGGTCAAGAGAGGGTTTGCTTATGAATCTTCATTTATTCCATAGGAGGGACTAACATCCAGCTCACAATCTGTTGCCTGTTAGTTCTGTAAAAGCGATAGGAGAAACACAACCTTACATACTCTTGTCACTAGAAGAGGCATTAATTGCATCAGGATATACAGAGAATGCAACTCTGTTGAGAAAGGAGATACAAAATTTTTACATTTTTAAATTTTCAATGTGCTTTAAGTTTTTTCAAAATGAGTATTTGAAACAAAGTAGTGATTTTTAGTTTCAATATAACAGACCTTGACCTGTGAATTCTCTGGCTTCCTCTCCTCAAAGCTTGTTGTCAATAAATGTTACCCTATATTTTGGAGTGTGATTCAAAGTTAATGAGGAATAAAACACTAATCTTCTCTTGAAATGATAAACACATTAAGTGTCACTAGAAGTCTAATAGGCATTGATATTTTTTCCCAGGAATATTGACTTTCTCCCTAAAATAGAATATTGCTTTAATAGTTTAAAGCAATATTAAATATTTCTTTAAGAGTTTAATAATATCTTTAAAAAAAAAAACTGAGTAAGGAACATTTGTGTTACACACATATTAGAAGCAAAATTAGTAACCAGAAAGCCAAACTTAATCTGCACAAACTGTGATCTTCAGCAAGACCTCCATCTGCTAGTTTGTACCAACTGATTTTCCTGCATTTCCATAGATGAGGAGACACCTGAAACACTGGACTTCCTACATTTAGAGTCTAGATAAGAAAGGATGTCATGACAATGATATTTTCCTGTCAGCAATTTTGGAAATAGTTCCATAGCGAGAAAGCAAATACATAATTTGGCAAAAAAATCCTCTGAACTTTACTTAAGGGAAAAAAGAAAAGAAACTGTACAGATGTATAATCATCCCAAACAAGCAAAGTATGGTCTTCCACTTCACTGGAGGCTGGGGGAGTTCTGAGAACAACATGGTTGTTCCTTCTGATCTCAAACAGATTTGTGAGAAAAGACAAAGTCCTTGCCATTTCACAAGCATATTAATGCATTATTTGATCAGAAAAAGAGCATCTTAACAAGTCACGGACTACCTGTATGGAAGCTTTTTATTTTCTTACAGTTGAATAGAGGGAAGGGGAAAGTGTGAGTAAAGAATAGAAAAAAAACACTTTACAAAAAAAATGTGTCCACTGTGATTAAAAATAAGTGATGTTGCAGGCTATTTTAGTTGTTCAAACTAATCTGAGTGAAGTAAGCCAGACTACCCACTAACATTAAGGTTGTTTAGGTTCTCGTGAATCAGGTTGTATAACTATGGACACATAAATGTGCTAATTATTCTCAACAGAATATACAGGCAGCCAGAGTGCCTCCAGGCAGCAGCAGAATAATCATCTTCACTAGATAATCTGAATGTGGAGTGTTATTGCTGACAAAACACAGAAAACCCCCTCTGAAGTTGCTATCCTCTGACAAGATTAAAGTGGTATGTATCATGCTGGGTGCTACTGAAAGGCATTTAAAGGACAATGCAAACATCAGGCACAGTCAACATGGGCTAACAAAGGGAAACTCCTAACTAACATCCTTCTACAATAAGGCCATCTGCCTATCGGATAAAGAGAAGGCACCTGATGCAGTTTTTCTGGATTTTAGTA
>VZTV01109580.1:270-11919 GCA_013400875.1 Anhinga rufa
CCCTACTAGGAAATATTATTTTGTGTAGAAAGAATTGCTGATACTTTTTCTCTAGACCAATCCATTGTGTCTGGAAAACAGTTGGATACGAATTGAAATATTTCTATTTGTTGAACTGATTATAAATTTTTTATTTCAAACCATTTAATAATAAACTACTCTCTTCTTATGGCAAAGTGTCTCTTAAAAATTGTGCCTTGAACCATATTTTCTCATGAGCTTTCTGGGGTGACTTTTCTTCTAAATTGCAGTGTATAATTTTTTTCTGATAAAGCAGCATAGTGAGTCTTCAAATGTATAATTCAGCCAAGAACTGAAGAGAGAGAAAAACAGAATATGAGTTCCCTAAATGATGATTCTCCGGACATTATAGGAACGTGTAGTTTAATCTTGAATTGACTCAAAGTGAAAGATTATTTTTTTGCATATATTAGTTTATTGTCATGACTTCTGAATTTCCCAGTATTTCTCAGTCATGCAAACTTTTCCATATTTCATTTTAGTTTCCATTTAGCCCAACAAGAAGTGCTGGTAAAAGCTTTCCCACAGGATCGAAATTTCAGTATTTGTTAAATTTATTAGTAAGTTTTGTAGGCTTATAATTGATTTAAAAATAAGGTGTTTTAATTATAATCTTGACGGTGCAAGCACCAACGTAATTAAAAAAAAAGTTTTAAGGTGCAGGATGAGCAATTAGTGGTGCCACTACCATCTAGTGGGGATCTTTGTTGTTGCACCTTGTCCGCA
The DNA here is from genome assembly GCA_013400875.1 of Anhinga rufa. NCBI lineage: Eukaryota > Metazoa > Chordata > Aves > Suliformes > Anhingidae > Anhinga > Anhinga rufa. Next base: position 1,018 of record VZTV01109580.1, read on the forward strand.
GTGGCTGTTTGAGTAGCAAAGGGAGGTGCCTGCTCGTAGATGCTTAAATGACTTCAAGCATTTTTTTATATTTTTTTTTTAGGTTGGAAGGGACCTTTAGAGGTCATCTAGTCCAACCTCCCTGCAGTGAGCAGGGACATCTTCAACTAGACCAGGTATTTAGTTGTAGAGGAGTAAAGACATGAACGTTTGTATCAATTTATTTTTCAAAATGTTTTGTAACTTCTCTCTTTTATTATATGTAATAATTTCTAATATCATAATATCTTCTCTGTTGTCCCAAACATTTTTTAATACATAAGTGAATGAATCCCTCTCTTTAAATATGTAATTCCTTTTTTCTCCTCTATATTCATTCTGACTCAACCTGTTGAAGTTAATAGATTGGGTTTGTTTTCTTTAAGAGTGTGTCATTTTATAAATTTTTCTGAACAGAAGAAAAAGAAAAAAACTGAAAAAGGTATGCCTTAAGATCATACAGGCTAAATCTTACTTGGTGTTCTTTAAGAACAGCCCAACCTCATGAGGTCCACTTACTGTACAGCATAGTCAATTCTTACCTTTAGAAAAGTAATGCATCCAGAGACTGCAATAGCTCTTTTAAAAAGAATCCCAGAGGGGTCAGTTACTGTTTAATAATGTCTTGTACCATTGTTCTGAATTTATTTTACTGGTAGCTAACTACTGCACTCTGCATAAAAGCAGTTATTGAACCTCTGGGCTTACAATAAAATAGAATAGATTGGAACAAAATAAAGAAAAAGTCAAAATTTTAATTCTAATTGGGTGTTCAGAGAAATGTATTTTTATAGCATCTTCAAGGACAAAAAACAAACCTTGCAAACACAGAATATTTGATGTATAATCTAAACAGCATTTAGAGAAATGAAAAATATTTAAATAGATTTCAGTAGTTTTCCCTTTAAAAGTGAAACTTTTCCTATAATTTACTATAGAATGCACTTCCAACTTCTACCGGTATTTATTACTGCCTCCTAAATATATTCCTTTCTGTTTTCCTTTCTTAAAGGAAAAAATGAGATAACAAATCACTAACTTAAATGAGCATATACAAACTTTTAGAGTTAAGTTACAATCTTGTTTAAATGGTTAACATCATAATTCCTGGGATAAGAATTTCATTCCTTTTCCTAAAAAATCCCATATATCTCATATTATACATGTATTTCTTGTAATGCACATTTTGCTTGCGAATCTTTCCGGTTATTAGTATGATATGAATAAGTTCAGGTTAGGATAAAACTGAAGATCCTATTTTATAGGTTGACAAATTCCCCATTTATTTTCAATGTTGTGATTAAGAGTTCTCTTCAAATTTCTGTCATGGCAATGTCTTTGATTCCTGCACTGGACTTCTAGCAGTGGCAGTATGGATGTTAACAGTGGAGTGATTGCTGTCTCTAACAGTTGTCAGATAGGACGATGAATGTCCTTGAACAAATGAGTAAACCTTGCACTTCAAACCTGAAATAAAGTACTTCTCTTCAGAGGCTTAGGAGAATAGAAAGGGAAAATATTTAAGACAAAGAAGAAACCGACAAAGGGCTAGTGAAGACCTCTACAAACAGAGGCTAATTCAAGGAAGGAACAAGGGATTTTTTTTCCTAGCTGAGAGGAAATCTTTAGTTGCCACATTAGCTAAAGCTGAGAGGAACTTGCTGTACGGCTCAGAGAGTAGACTGTATTATCTGTGAGAGTTACCTAAATAAGGAAATGAAATAAGGTTCAGGTCAGAAGACTGTAAAAGGACAGTGCTCCATTTCTAGAATACACAAGAGCACTGAGGACACCAAGTTGAGTAGTTGTACAGCTGGGTTTTCAGAAATTCAGTAGTGTCCTTTGGTATGTGCAACACAATTAAGAGCAGAGACCCTATGTGGTTAGAGGATGCCACATCTGGTGGACTTCAGGACCCAGGCAGCCCCCTCCAGATGTGAGGCTGCTGTAGCTCCATGTGCCCCGGTCCAGCCAGTGGCAAAGGTGGTCATGTATCCCTGATAGCACACATGCACTGCTAACACAGCTGGACACACAGACAAACACAGAGAGAAAACAGTGTCTTTGAGGGCACCTACAGTACCAGACACCACACTAACACAAATATGAACAGCAAGGACAACTTGATCCGGTTCCTCTGGCTGCTCAGGATTGAAAGCTGCTGGTAGGTGAGAAAAAGAGAAAACCTTAACACTGTGCAAGACCTGTTCAGCAGTAGCCAAAACACCAGTGTGTTATCAGTGCTGGTTTAGTCACAAATCCAAAACACAGCAATGTGTGGGCTGCTATGGAGGAAGTTAACTGCAGCCCAGCCAGCACCAGTACAGCATCCCACAATGAGTCTTGCTTATTCCCACAATCTCTTTAAAATGTATCAGAAGCTTTACACAGTCCCCAAATGCTCTTTATCCTGCATGCATAATAAGTCCTATAACCCACTCAGTCAATCGCCCCTGTTAGCCTGGATGGCATTATGGAGAAAGGGGTTTTTGCTGACGCACCCTGTTGATTATGCGAACTTCATTTCACTTATCAGGTCACCAACGTTCCTCTGCTTGTGTTGTTCCTGTGTTCCTTGCTGGGCAGCTGTGCTTCCTGTGATTAGCTTTTAATCACATAACCTAGCACATTTAAAATTAAATTTTATAAATGCAGTTCAAATATGTAATTTCAATTAAAATAATCATAAAAATTGGTGTTTTGATTAATTATATTTATCTTCAATTTGTTTCAACTAGCATTTTGAAAAGTTAATCTTAATGGTATATAATATGTTATATCCTAATGATTTGATAGTAATGAAATTATACAGAACTAAATATTTCAAGACCTCTGAATCAAATTTTGTTTATATTTTTTACTGGGAAATTGTGAAAATTTATTTTTCTTTTTCAAATTCAAAACATCAGAATGGTTCTGGAAGCTTTGAGAAGGATTTTATTATTTAAGTTTTGCAAAGGCTAGGAAACATTGGCAATTCAAAAGTTCAGTCTTATTGTAGAATATGTACGGTTATTTACATAAGAGTAAAATTGCAACTTTCATATTTCAGCTTTTTTAGAAAATTTTTAGAAGTTAATTTCAATGCAAATTATGAACATCAGGAATTTTGAAAAACTGGTTCAGATAAAAAATTAAAATGAAATCTGATAAAGAAATATACTGTATTTTGTGACATAATTGTGAGGTAACCCTGCTGAACCCTTAAAACTTTAAAGTGAGAAAACCGTAATATTATTTGCATATATTTACTAGAGTTCCTTTTCTTTACATACCCAAGTCTCCTAAAAATTTTAGTTCATGTTTTTCTACATGACTTGAGACTTTACCTTATCCATCTACAATATCACAGTGCTTACAGAGGAGTTTTGAGTATTTGTCATACAGGAAATGAATATGGCACAAAGTCAAATTTCATTAAAGCTTTGGCTTTGACATCCCTTCTACTACCACTTCTGAATTGATGATGCAACTTTTCTGTTTCTCTTAGATTTCCCAGACCTACCTCATGCTACATACACTGACAATCTGAGCAACATGCTGAACTTCATCTTTACCTCCTATTTTCAGATCAATTAGATAAGGCTAATTCTGTAATAGGGTCCTATTAGCATAGGTGCTGTGCCTACAAGGCTAGGGATACATTTGGTTATAGTGACATAGTATTTCATCCCTTAGTTTAATTTATTTGTTTGTTTTTTCAGTCATCAAACAGGTCAATGAAACTAAGATTTAAATAGGGTCTGATATTTCATATTTAACTTTCTGTTCATTAACATATCCTGCTGTTTTCAAACATTTTCTGCAAACTGTAATTAAATGCACAATATGTATAAATGTAAGATAATGAATTGATCATAATACACTTTTTCTCTCGTAGACTTTCCTAAATTTGTTTTATATTTATTGTGTCAAATTTATCATCTAACATTATATTATTTCTGTTCCCTAATTAAATGAACTGTGGTGGTTTGACCCTGGTTGGACGCCAGGTGTCCACCAAGGCCACTCTATCACTCCCCCTCCTCAGGAGGACAGGGGGAGAGAAAATATAATGAAAGGCTCATGGGTCAAGATAAGGACAGGGAGATCACTCAGCAATTACTGTCACAGGCAAAACAGAGTCAACTTAGGGAAATTAATTTAATTAATTAACAATCAAATCAGAGTAAGGTATTGAGAAAATAAAAACTAAATCTTAAAACACCTTCCCCCCCCCACCAGCAGCGCAGGGAGACGGGGAATGGGAGTTGCAGTCAGTTCATCCACTTTGTTACTGCTCCTTCTCCCTCAGGGGGAGGACCCCTCACATTCTTCCCCTGCTCAGTGTGGGGTCCCTCCCATGGGAGACAGTCCTCCATGAACTTCTCCAATATGGGTGCTTCCCACGGGCTACAGTACTTCATGAACTGCTCCAGTGTGTGTCCCTTCCATGGGGTGCAGTCCTTCAGGAACAGACTGCTCCAGCGTGGGTCCCCCATGGGGTCACAAGTCCTGCCAGCAAACCTGCTCCAGCCTGGGCTCCTCTCTCTCCATGGGGCCACAGGTCCTGCCAGGAGCCTGCTCCAGCATGGGCTTCCCATGGGGTCGCAGCCTCCTCCAGGCAGCCGCCTGCTGTGGCATGTGGTCCTCCCCAGGCTGCAGACAAATATCTGTTCCACCATGGACCTCCCTGGGCTGCAGGGGGACAGCCTGCCTCACCATGGTGTTCACCACAGGCTGCAGGGGACTCTCTGCTCCAGTACCTGGAGCTCCTCCTCTCCCTCCTTCTTCACTGATCTTGGTGTCTGCAGGGTTGTTTCTCTCACTCCTGTCTCTGGTTGCAACTGTGCAGCTTTTTCACCCTTTCTTAAATATGTTATCCCAAAGGCACTACCACCGTTGCTGATAGGATCAGCCTTGGCCAGCAGCGGGTCTGTTGGTCTTGGAGCGGCTGGCATTGGATCTATTGGACATAGGGGAAGCTTCTAGTAGCTCCTCAGAGTAGCCACCGCTGTAGCCCCCCTGCTACCCAAACCTTACCATGCAAACCAATACCTTCCACCCCTCACCTCTGTGAATCACATATTTAAGAATTATCATTAAAACACACACTCATCACACAATCTTCACCCACATCAACAAAAAAAAAAAGAATTCCCCACATCAAAATCAAAATAACATCATCACAATACTGAACTGAAGTAGACAATTTGAACACAATCCACCCCTCGTCCCTTCACTAGAATTACAACACAAATTCTGCACACCCATTCCACTTTTCACTCTCTAGCTGTGTTCAGCCCATGTTTTGCCTGTTACGTCTCCCAATTACTCTCCTTATCTTGAATTACTCAAGCCTCATGTTGGGCACCAAAAAAGACTGTGGTGGTTTGACCCTAGCTGGACCTACATAGTTTAGAAAATATGCACTTAATTAAGAGTGTTCTGACAATCTCTCATTTATGCTAGAATTAGACAAATGAGTGACATCTTGGCAATACACATTTTCAGGTACCAGTCAATGGCCATATGAATATAAATAAATAATAATCAATAGCATAATTCTCTGAGAAACACAGACAAATCTTGAAAATCTCTGCAAATCTCTTTTTGTGCTATTCAGATGAATGTTGTGTGTAGCAGTTCTGGTATTGTGCTGTTCATCATGTCACAGATGTACAGTTGCTTTGTTGTGTGTTTAATTACATTTCCAGCAGTGTAAGCTGCCCCCATCGATCAGATACCATTGTTATAGTAGCTGTTTACTCACTTGTATTTTTTGGACAGACAAAAGAATAATTTCATGAGCTATAAATACACATACATGCAAAGCTATTCCACATAGTCACAATAACTTCTGAACTTAGTTATTTCCTATGAAACTTATGATATTTATTTTATAACAGTTAGCATTAAAATCCTGGTCACTTCAGGACTTTATAGTTAGTGTTAATTTATAACATTCTGCAGTTTATTATAATATTCCACACCTTAAATATAGCCAGAAAGTTTGTATACCTATAATCATAGAGCACACAGAACCAGAACTGTGCAGATCAAATGCTAATCTGGCTTCTGACAATATAATTTTCCCATTACAAAAATTAGAAGCACAAATCACATCTCAGACCCTTTCTTCTCTTTTTTTTTTTTACCAAATGAACCACCATTATGCAGTTTGGCCTGGTGTACTTCCACTGTAGCTATATCTGTTGCATGGAAGTATTCAGTGCCAATTTCTTTTCTGGCCATGCTGATAAACCAAGCACAATCTCAAAATTCTGGTCATATTGTCCATTTCTCTTCTTGTCAGGATCTTCAGGTTACTTATACTGATTTACAGAGTATTTTCAATACACAGAGGATAAGGGATTTTACAGTCACAAACTATAGTTGCAGTCAAAAGTCACAAGGATCTATGAAGCTGTAAAAATAAATATTATAAGCTGCAAAAATAAAATCAAGGAAGTTGGCAGTTGTGCAAAATTGCAATCCATGTAGCTCCCATTGCCCAGAGATGAAAAGTACTCTGTAGGTCCATATATTAATTTGCTTAAACCTGCTATTGCATGTGTTCAGACCACACAGCTACTCAGTATTGCAACTCCTGCCTGGTAGTGGCCAGTTATTTGAATCCCTCATCTAATTACTTTGCACTTCTCTCGGCTGAGATGGATGAGCTGCTTGAGAGTAATCCATGTAAATTAGTTTGTCTACTTTCTTCCTGTGCATTTGCAGAGATTTCTTCCTTTTCCTACTATCTGTCATCAGTAAATTTTACTGCCTTTGAACCCTGTTCTTCAGCAAATCATTTACACACTAAGTAAAAATTGAGGTACGAAGCTGATGTTTGCAGAGCCCTTCAGGTACGCCTCTCCACTATTCCCTATAACATTTTAATTGTGTAACTCCAAATATTCAAATGAGAGGTATATAGAGTTTCTGCATTTCAGCACATATGAGCACCCAGCTCTTCAGGCTTTACAAGTGTCGTGGTTTAGCCCCAGTCAGCAACTAAGCACCACGCAGCCGCTCGCTCACTCCCCCCACCTCTGTGGGTTGGGGGAGAGAATCGGAAGGGCCAAAGCAAGAAACTCGTGGGTTGAGATAAGAACAGTTTACTAGTTAGAATAAAATAGCAATAATGGTAATGATAATAACAATTATTAGGATAATAATAATAATATAATAAAGAGTAAAGAACAAGGGAGAGGAACAAAACCCAGAAAATCACAAGTGGTGCAACAGCTCACCACCCACCCACCGACAGGTACTGTCAGTTCCCGAGCTGCGATTGCTGCCCACCCCAGCCAACCCCCCTGTTGGGAGGGAGCTCAGCAGTGGTGAGCTTGCAGGGTCCTGTCCTCCTCCTGCCAGAAGGATGGTCTGCAGTTCAAGGCAGCTCAGCAGGGAGGAGACTGGGGGTGAGCATTGCCTACACCTGTGACTGGGGGTGATCCTTGCCTACCCCTGTGACTGGGGGTGATCCTTGCCTACCCCTGTGACTGGGGGTGTGGCTAGCCTGGCTCTTGCTTCTGGAGTGGGCTTACAAAATCAGCTTGGCTAAAGGAGTCTGTGCCTTCCATCCCTGCACCCACCCCCCCAGTTAATATACTGGGCATGATGTCACACGATATGGAATATCCCTTTGGTCAGTTTGAATCGGCTCCCTTGGCTGTGCCCCCTCTCCTCCCGGCTTCTTGTGCACCCGGCAGAGCATGAGAGGCTGGAAAAGTCCTTGACTAGTTCAGCACTGCCTAGCAACCAAAATCAGCCACAGTGAAGAAAATTAACTCTATCCCGACCCAAACCATGACAACAAGTTATATGAAAAATCAGGGTAATCAGTCTGTGTAATTAACATTCTTCAATTTTTATTCTGAATTGAAGAAAAGGCCTAATAATGACTCTTCTCCCTTAGAATAGAAGCCAGTCCAAGTATGCTGTTACCATACAGAATATCTTTTACACGTCAGTCAGAACATCTCTATCAACAAGTCAGTACAACAAATGCATTCCTTTTAAGTGACTCCTATTTTTTCAATACATTTTGTCCACTTTGTTTTTCTTATGCCTGCAAGATTTTTGTTTAGAGCATGTCTCACTGTTTTTTGATATATATATATATATTTAAATCTAGTCTAGGTAGGAATTAAGCTTAATTCCTCACACTTTAGAAAACAATAATAGAATAACAATACTCAACATGTCATGATTCAAATTGCAGAAAGTTTTATTTGCTTTCATAAAATTCATAGGATTCTATACTTGTTGATTCTCTTTGTCTAGAAGTATGACAATGCCCTGCAGGTGAGTTTTTTCTATCACCCTTGTGTATACCACATGTTCATGGTATTTTGTTCATATTCTGGTCAGAGTATGCAGAAAAAAAAAAGAAATTATATATGATACATATTTATAGATTCACATATTTCCATCTGACAGGCAGAAGTGATATTATCTCTATTTACACCACACACACACACACACACACAATCTCTGTATGAGCTGAACTTTACTAATCAGTCAGGCAGATGGAGAGCCCACCAAAGGCATGGGGCTTCCAATATCTTCCAGTTGGCGAATACCTGTTTTAATACATTGCAATGGCTTTCAAAACTGTTATTAGGTTTCATAATATTTTCAGAAGTTTTACCTATCCCTGGTCATTTCTCTAGAAGCTGTTTTACTTCTTCTACCCTATGTATATTTGGTAGCTTTTCTTTACCATACCTGTTTTCCAGTCTTTTTTCCCCTGTACTTTCCCCCTCCAGGCTAGACATAATCACTGTCCTGTCTGATGTGTATTTCTAAATCTTGCCGAATAATGACCACTGTGTACTGTTTCTTTGTTATACAAGCTCTCATTCATAGATATATCCATTAACGTCTTTGTAGATTTGCCTCTTTGATAGGGGATCATCCATGTCTCCTCAATGATATTATCATTTTTCACAGACATATACAGATAGACATATAGATCCATTTAAAGATATTGGATACATCAGTACTGATTCATCAGCTTGGGTATCTTGCATCAAGTAGTGACTGAAATCTGAATGTCTTTATGTATTTTGGAAAACATAACCATGATTTGTGTGTGTTTGCACAGCACTGAATAAAACTAAATTTAATCATGATTAAAACAACACATATTGATTTACTTTAAATTTACCAGTAGTTATGCCTACAGATATTTAATTCATTAAGTAGCTGATTTTTTGCTACGGATGGGTTTATAGTACTTCAGGGAATGAGACATTTATCTTTGATTAAAGCTTTTGTACATGACTATAGCAGAGATAATAGAAACTGGCATACTGCTGATTTTGTAATAGGAGAATATTTTCTGGATCACATTTATGCTTAACATTATATGGATTTGCAAAAAAAATTATTGAAATAGTTTGTTCTCTACTCCCTATGCAGCTGTATGCATTGATGCTGAAAGTACTATTTTACTGGCATGTTTGTGACTAGCAACAGAAATCATTTAAAAAGCTTCTCTTGTATTCAATTTATTTTTTCTTTTCTTTCAGGCAGAAAATCTCTTTCAAGTTTTTCAGAAAGTCACAGAAATACTGCTTAGTTTGGTGCAGGTTCTTGGTGCTGTGTTTTCTTCAATTAATAATGGCGCTATATTAATTTACTTACTGCTGATATTCATGCCACTTTTCCAATTGTCTAGGCTTGTTTCAAAGCATCGACTTCATAAAGTATTGTGGATGAACTGTGTGGCTTTTCCATGTCTGTGGTAAAGACACCACGTATTCAAAAGACATGCGTTTTAACTCACCACCACAGAGCTCCACCATGTGTTGCTGAACCACAAAGATAAATTCTTCCTTCTTGTGCTATTTTTATTTGTGTGCTTTTTCACAGGTCATGCCAGTCCTACTTTCCATGACATATAGGTTTCATTGACAAGAAACTTAGGTTCCTGAATATTCATAGGTGGGTATGTTGGCAACAGATTCTGGGGACCTACAGAAGATTGTCAGCTATAATTCCCTACATTTCTAACTATATTTTGAGAAGATTTACTTTAATGAAAGATTTTACTTTGCTCTATTTTGGGGAAAACCTAGCCTGAGTGGAAGGGAAAGGAGTAAATGCTGTGATATGCAAAGTGCAAGAAATGGTAAGAGCATTTGGTGGAAGAAGGAGAGAAGTCTCACTAAAAACAAAGAAGGAGCATGGAAGAGGCCTGAGTTTACTTGGAAATGGGAATGGGGAATTTTATTACTACAGCAGGGAATGAAGAAATAATAATGGTGAAAGGGTAGAAGATGACAGAGAGGTGTCATAATAGATTGCCATTACTGAAACCTGGTGGGATGAATCCCATGACTGGAATGTGGTTATCAATGGCTACAGGCTGTTCAGAAGGGACAGGCGAGGAAGGAGAGGAGGAGGCATTGCTCTCTATATCAACAGATCGATCCAGTGTGAAGAGCTGTCCCTGAAGAATAACCATGAGCAGGTCAAAAGCCTATGGGTAAGAATCAGAGACAGAGGCAACAAAGGGAACCTTGTGGTTGGTGTATACTACAGGATGCCTACTGATGAAGCCTTGTTCCTCCAGCTCCAGGAGGCTTTGCAGTCGCAGGATCTCGTCCTACTGGAGGATTTCAACCACCCCAACATTGGCTGGAAAAGTAGCACGGTGAGCTGTAGGCAATCCAGGAGATTCCTAGAATGCACAGAGGATAACTTCTTAAACCAGGTAATAGACAGCCCTACCCGAGGGGATGCATTACTAGACCTGATGGTCACCAACGCAAGTGAGCTCATCAGTGACGTCAAGAATGGAGGCAGCCTGGGCTGCAGTGATCATGCGTTGGTGGAGTTCACACTCCTGAGGGGTATGAGCCAGGCAAAAAGTAAAGTCAGGACCCTAAA
>VZTV01109581.1:358-15184 GCA_013400875.1 Anhinga rufa
ACTGACGTTGATGTTCTCAAATGCTTTCATTAGTAGCATACTATATCCTCCCCATCTTTTGTAGCTAAATGGTCTATTGTGTCTTGTCATGGGCATTAATGTTCTTCAGAAAAGATATGAATCCCAATTTTTGTGTGCACAAGCCCTCTTTTAATCTCATAAATATTGTGAACATGACTCAGTAAAAGAGCCAGTTTCCTCCAGATTTTACGAAAAGGATAAATGGCTTCACATGACTGGATCAGGGTGGCTTTTTCATCAGGGAAAGATATGGGACATCTTATATTCCACCCACTTTTCAGAAATTTCATCAGAATAAAAGGACTTATGAAGTTTATTAAGAGAATATTTTCCCTCTGGTTTGAAAAACACTGTTCTGTTTCACTTACACCTTATAAGGAAATCTGGTCTCCTGGTCAAATGTTAGAACTAAAAACCAGGAACTTTTGATAATAATTATGGCTCACAGATTGTAAACAAAGTAATTTTTTAATTTTCTGGGCATCTGCTATTTCAGTGCTTATTTAAATTTTTCATTCTAAATAATACATCCTTTAGCAGGGGAGGTTTAAAGGTGTTGCCTTGATTTTCTTCAGGAGCTGATGGCTAGAGTACTCTGTCCTGCACTGGTAGATCCTTCTTGAAGTCTCTATTCTGTATCCTTCCCGTTACTCTAGCCTGAAGTATTTTTTCATAGACACTTCTCTTTAAATAGCAAGTTATCATCCCCACCACAGGTCCCACAGGAGGTTTATGACCAAGAGACCACTCTGGACTCACAGTGGCAGCAGGTTGAGGCTGGTACGGTGTCCATTTCACAGCTTTCTTTAACTATCCCTCTGGAGGAGTCTACAGGTGACCTTGTATACAATGGATTTTCATCCTAGAATTAAGAAAAAATGCACTTAACTTTGAATAATTGTCAGATGGTTGGTTGTATTCTCTCCTGTTTTTTCTTGTTTGATTGGATACATGGAAATGTGTGGATTTGATGAGAATTTTCTTCTAACTTTCCAGTCATTTAACACGTCATTTTCTGGTGTCGTGGAGACAGCAGGCTGAGAAATTCTTCTCTTGGAGGGCATTGTTTCTTCTGGTAAAGGGGCTACAGTTGTGTGAAAATATCGAATATATGGGAGTGTGTGTATTATTTTAAATAAGTATACTGGATATGTTTGATTTTAAAAATGATTATAGGTCAGGGTTATCTCATAGTTACAGATTTGTTCATAAACATCTATTTGAATTTATTTCCTGCTCCATTGTGTCTTCAGTGTAAATGAAAAGAAAAGTTGGAGCACTCGTTCTTGAGACGATAAAGATAAAGAATGTGGTGGTACTAAAATTTCTTTTAAATCTGATTTTACTGTTTTATGAAGTGGGATGGCTTCTCTCAGCCTTTCTCTTTTTTATTGCCTGATAGTTGCTTTTGCCATTATACTTTAAGGAATTAATAAGTTAGCTCATCACATGCCAAATTTAAGATGTCATTCTTTTATTGGATGGATAACAAAAGTCTGAAAACAATCTTGCAGTTGTCCACCTTGCAAATATGATCTGAGAGCAGGGTAGCTCAGAAGAGCCTGACTTTCTGAATGCATAGTTTCCATTCAGAAGGGGAGGCACTGGCTCAGTGAAACATTGCCCACTTACAGAAATGTCATTGCGCTTAGGTATTGAAAATTTTCTTTATGCACTGAATATACATGTAATTTAATTAATAAATATGTCATCTTTCCATCATCTTAAATCAAGTTAATGATATCAGTGTCCACGAGTACTGAAGCAGCCCAAAATCATGGGAGCACTGACACCCCGATCACAGCTTTCTCTTCATACTTTCTGTTGAATGATGGATTTTATTTTCCCAGTTTCTTGGTTTGGAAACACAGCTGTGTCATCCTGCCTAATTCTCTCTAAGATCAGGTTCCTAATAGGGGGTGTTAGATTGTGAAAGAAGCAAATTAATCATCTTAATTCTTACATGCCAGCAAATTGCAAGTGTCCAGTGAGAACCAGTTACAGACCGTCTGCACAAGCTATATATTATAGCTTTATTATATATTATAGAGCTACCGTGTCAGTCGTCATTCCCAGAGCAGTCTCTGGGATTGTTTTTCAGGGGAATGCAAACACTGAAGTCTGAAATGCATCACTATGGGCAGGAATCCTGAGGGGGAGGGCCAAATAGGTCTGTAATGCAACGATGTACTAAGTTTTGCTTTGCTCAAGCATAACTTTCTCTTGAGATGTGCACAGTGAAAATTCACAGGTGCTTATTACGGCCAAGAGTATCTGACCTATTCTTGCTAGGCAAGCTCTTACTGTTGGGATAAAAAGGGAAAAGAATTACTAAGGATGTGTGATTTTGCAGAACAGCTGGATTGATGGAAATGTTTCAGTAATCTCCTAATAGTTCCCATGCATGTGGGATTACAAATGAAGCAATCTTTCATCAGTGCAGCTTTCTCCTGCTGTGTGATTCTCATATGTCCAATTTAATTGAGAAATGCATTTTCCTGAATAGTGCTACCTAGGCAGAGTTCCAGTCCTTTCACTGTTCTGCTTCCTGCTATTAGATCGTGCATATGAAAAACGGCGTAAAAGCCATCAGAATAGGTCATTTCCCACTTAATGGATATATTTGTTAAATTTAATAAATGCATCTCTTTAGAATACTGGGACAACCCAGGATACATTTGGCCTATCACATGCTAAAACTGCAGTTAATAAATAGGCAGAATGTATTTTATCTGGAGCAGATGCTGCACAATTCATTTTTGGTGAGTTCTGATTTAAACTTTACATAAGTGAGTCAAATTGAAAATACTCTCTTTTGACCAAGGGAATCAGGTGCAACAAATCAATGTTCAGATTTATATATTTTTATGGATTACTTAGTGATTCCCAAGCTGCCTCTGAGTTCAGTACACATCAAAAATTGTTGTGGAATTCATACTCTGACCTTCAGAAGTGTTTATAGAAAATGATGGCTAGCTAACTTTTTTCAGGTGTTAGAAACCGGTAGAGTTTTAGGCTCTACCGCAGTTCTGAGTTTTACTGTGTATTATAAGGTCGGCAAATGAATCTCATCGTTTTTATCAGTAAATAAGATGATAAAGAATATATAAATAAATAAATAAAGCAAATCATTATTTTCAGGAAATAAAACAATAAAATTCCATAGCCATTTTTCATATAAATGCTATTTTGCAGGACAGTTTCACTTATAAGCCTTACAGCCTACTTATTTAGATTGGAAATGTACTTGGCTTTTCTGCTTCACATAAGACCGAGGGGGAATAATAAATGCAGATTCAACTGGCAGAAATGTCAGTGACGATTGTGGGGGGCTGTTTATTTGTTTTAATTTAGACTCTTCAGCCTATTTTGAAGCACTTAATGATATGTTAATTTGGAATTAAATGTGGAGTTAAATATAAACCTGGGGAATTTGTCACAGTGCCTTATGTGGATCAGGATGATGACATACATTATATGTTCTTGGTTGCAGTGTAGAGTTTCAATTCAATTTTTCCCCCAAGCATTTTTTAATATCTCCTTGCCTACCTTGATGTTAGATGATGAAGATTGTCTTACCTGGAGAGGAACTTTTTACATGGTAGTACAAACAACGACGTTTCATTTCGATTTTTACCCAAAAGGGTGCCATAACATGGAAGTAGGATCTTTCTGCAATTTATTACAGAGCTTTTGAGGCTATGAATGGTGAATTATTTTTCTAAGACAATATTATTAATTTAACCAAATCGAATGAGGAGGGGGTGAGAGGAAGGGAGGGAGACCACAGAAATGGACAAAAAGGCTTAAAGTTGCAAAAGAGAAGAGCAGGTCTTTAATTTCTATTTAATAGCTCTTTTTCAGAGATCACCCAAGCTTCTGGTTTTGGACTTATTTTATCTCACAAACTTCCTTTAATACTCTCTGCTTTGAACTGAAGGGGAAATGCAGTCATTAATCAGATGACTGGCTGTTAAATATTAAAAAAAAAAAAGATAAATGTGCACACATCTATAGCCCTATATTGATACTTAATTTCAGTTAATAACTAATTTATGTAACTGTCAGGTAGCTACGGGTCTGTAGTAATTACAATATTCTTTCGTTGAAGGTAAAGAGTGTCATAGCAGCCTTCTTACAAAATTAGACAAAATTTCAGGACCTTGAATTTCATAGCAGGCTGTAAAATTAGGAGAGGATGATTCTGGTTCTTCCTTGATGAAGTGATGTGGAAATTCTCATGAACCTTTGCTCAAAGGTCTCTGCAATTGTATAGCCATGTACAAAACTTGAATCTGTGCTGAAGTTCATCCCTAATGAAAAAGACACCTAGGTCATATTGAAATTAATCACTACAGGGTAATAAGGCACATGGAGGACAGGGAGGTGCTCCGTGGCAGCCAGCATGGCTTCACCAAGGGCAAGTCCTGCCTGACCAACCTAGTGGCCTTCTGTGATAGAGTGACTCCATCAGTGGACAAGGGAAGAGCTACGGATGTCATCTATCTGGACTCCTGTATGGCCTTTGACACCGTCCCCCACAGCATCCTTCTCTTTAAACTGGAGAGATATGGATTTGTTGGGTGGACTACTTGGTGGATAAGGAACTGGCTGGATAGTCGCATCCAGAGGGTAGTGGTGAATGGCTCAATGTCCAGATGGAGACCGGTGACAAGTGGCATCCCTCAGGGGTCCATAGTGGGACCAATACTTTTTAATATCTCCAGCAATGACATAGACAGTGGGATCGAGTGCACCCTCAGCAAATTTGCAGATGACACCAAGCTGAGCAGTGCAGTTGACCCACCTGAGGGACGGGATGTCATCTAGGGAGACCTGGACAAGCTGGAGAGGTGGGCCTGTGAGAACCTCATGAGGTTCAACAAGGCCATGTGCAAGGTCCTGCACCTGGGCTGGGGCAACCCCTGATATCCATACAGGCTGGGGGATGAAGGGATTGAGAGCAGCCCTGCTGAGAAGGACTTGGGGGTACTGGTGAGCAAAAAGCTGGACATAAGCCAACAATGTGTTCTTGTAGCCCAGAAAGCCAACCGTATCGTGGGCTGCATCAAAAGCAGCGTGGCCAGCAGGGCGAGGGAGGTGATTCTGCCCCTCTACTCTGCTCTGGTGAGACCCCACCTGGAGTGCTGCGTCCAGCTCTGGAGCCCTCAGCACAGACAGGACATGGACCTTTTGGAGTGGGTCCAGAGGAGGGCCATGAAGATGATCAGGGGGCTGGAGCACCTCTCCTACGAGGACAGGCTGAGAGAGTTGGGGTTGTTCAGCCTGGAGAAGAGAAGTCTGTGGGGAGACCTTATTGCAGCCTTTCAGTATTTAAAGGGGGACTATAGGAAAGATGGGGATGATCTCTTTAGCAAGGCCTGTTGTGACAGGACAAGGGCTCATGGTTTTAAACTAAAGGAGGGTAGGTTTAGGCTAGATGTAAGGAAGAAGTTTTTTACAATGAGGGTGGTGAGACACTGGCACAGGTTGCCCAGAGATGTGGTAGATGCCCCATCCCTGGAAACATTCAAGGTCAGGTTGGACAGGGCTCTGAGCAACCTGGTCTAGTTTAAGATGTCCCTACTGGGACATCAACCCTGCTAGGTTGGACTAGATGACCTCTAAAGGTCCCTTCCAACCTAAACCATTCTATTATTCTATGAATAAATGTTTTCCTGAATTGGATCTTCCAAGCCTTCTCACACTTTGAACACTGTTCACTACCAGAAAACTTGTTATAACATGCTCTACCTGCAAAAGGATAATTGCTCTGTATCTAAGTTAAACATCGTTGGGTTGTTTTTTTTTTAATTTAAGTTAAATCGTCTGCAAGGCAAACTAACTGAAACATTATTACATGTACCTGCTTAGAGGAGGAGACTCACTTGGGTTGTTTTTATGATGTGATTTGGGAAACATTGAAGTTCACATATGCTGAAAGAGCAGAAGCACCAAGAAATGGGAAAGAAATGAAAGTGATAAAGTTGTGATTTTTAAAAAAATATATTAGAAACATGTTCTTTTTAGTATGGTTCTAAATATTGCAGCTATTCTTAACTTTAGAGGTGTATTTCTTGTAAAGTTTGGTTCGTAGGCAACAGAGTATTGTCTAAGGCTATAGGGTGGTTATTGTTTTACTAACTTCTAGGAGAAATTTCTTAGGTCAGCTGTTTCGTTATACCTTAAATGTTAATTTTCTGAGAACTTGAAAAAGGAAAGGTTGTTTCACCTTATTGAACAGGGTTTTCATACACTTAAGAAATTTCTGAAATCTGAAAAACTACTGCTGCTACCTACTCCTACCCTAGTGGTGATGTCTCTAAATGACAGAAAATAACAACTATGAAATACTGATTTCCATGGTTCTTGGTCTTTCAGTCTCAGTTTAACCCTGAGAGAGAGACATATTGCACTGTAAAAGTTTCCAGATAAGGCCACCTGTGGTGTAATTTCACAGGCTAACCAGGAGAAGAAAAGCAGCTTAAATCTGACGGGGTGGTCACGTTTCTCTGTCAATATGGATCTGAGCATCACAGGTTGGGCTCATTTCCAGTATTTCACAGATCTAGCATATCACTCTTTTATCATCATCTTCAAAGCATGCAGGCAACAAAACCACTCACACCTTCCAGTAGGCAGGTCACTTCCAATAAAGTTCTCATCAGAGTTGCTCTCTAAATTATATTTGACTTGTACTATACAAATGAATTAATTCAACACTGAATACCATGTAATTGTGTTCTGCAGCTTGATAGTTATGATTATGACACCTAGTAGTATGTAACATTATAATCTTATAATACTTGATTCAGCAAAACACCTTAGAATAACAATATGCTTGAAATTCAGTGGAGCTTAACTCTTTGTGGTTAGGCACAGACTTCAGTGTGATTAAATTTAAGCACGTGCTTGAAATTTCCTCTGACTTGGGCAGAGGCTGGAGGAAATACCCGTGGTATTTTCTGGTATATTCTCTCCTTTCACCTCAGAGGAGGGACTCCTACTTGATGCAATAAATTACGTATATGAAATCCACTGTATATACAAGTGACTTAACTACCTTTCTGACTCTGTAGTTTGCATTCATCACAGGTACAGAAAGCCCTTTGAATAAGCATTACTTCTCTAAAACACTTACTTGTGCTGCTAATACTTTGTATTTTGGAGTTCCCCATATAAACCCTTATTTACAACATGTCTCAGTAGAAATGACTTGTGGGGAAATACATGTGCTTTCTGAATGTGAAATAGGTCTGTTAATTTGCATCCAGTTTGTGCTACTAGCGTAACTGTGGGTTACAAGTGTGCTGTCAGTTTATGTAAGGCCTCTAATATAAATGCAGATACAGAGGTAAATAATGGTTTGGGTTTGTTTTGTTTTAAAGTATTCACCAAGGCAAAGCCTTTAAGGAGGTCTTGTTTTCGTATTTACCAGTTTGGGGGAGTTTTGATTCATACAGCTGACAAGATGCAGACATTCAAATTTAGTTAAAACCTGACTGCATTACATCAGTGCAACTCCTTTGGGCACATGCTCATGTTGAAGATTATGAACTACGACATATTTAATTAGCCCATGAAGTAGGGCAAACAGACAACTGAAAGCTGCATCTAAACATGTTATCTCTTATCACATGCGCTGTTATAAATGATTGTGTAAATGTTCTTAGTGAATCCTAATTGTGACATACGGCATTTGCATGATTTAAACTGTCTTCAAACTGGTATAAGATAATGTGTACACGTGCAAATGAAGCAACTGCTATGACTCAAGCATTCTAATTTCTGCCATTAAGAAGAATAAGGAGGTTGCTGACACTTCTTAATTTTGTCATTTTGAAAGCATATGCTCAAAAGCAACTGTAACTTTGGGAGAAACACATATTCAGTTCAGACTGAATGGTGACTGGTAAGATTATGAATACGAGGTAATAGGACTCTGCATTTGTACCAATTTATTTGAGCTGGTTCCCAAACCTGTATTTGTTGAATGAATATATATTCTGTCATGTAGATGTTGTTTTACAAAGGAAGTTTGGTGTTGGGTCAAAACTGTGGTATGTAATTTGATGGTGTCTTTAATTAGTATTTAGAAGAGGTATTTTGGGTTCACTTTGTTTCTAATCTGGTTTAAGATTTTAAATTGCTTTATAGAACTTTTAAAATTAAAATTGTGAATTTTAAGCTGCTTTTCAAGTAAATTCAAAAGTCTTGCACATTATAGTCATAGCAGAGCTTTTCATCTGGCAGATAGGCTCCTTGAAAAGAAAACACAACAAACAAATATAATGATTACTTTTGGAAATTTTAAATCATAAACTATGAACTAAATAAAAATGATGGTTTGAAAGATAACTATTGGATTGCTGGTGTTTCAGGGCAACAAGTGGAGCTGTTCCACATGAAATTTCTGTCATTATAGCTATGCCAGGTAAGGGCTGGAGTATGTATGCCCCAGAGTCTAACATTGGAGACAATGCTGTATGCCAATAAAAACTAGATAAAGTTCTAAAATAGCATGGGTTTTGCCACTCTAAGACTCCATCACCTCTGTTGGGATTTGTCATGGTATCTTTGCTAGTACAGTGGTTTTTGCAAAGCCTTGTAAGTAGAAGTGTGGTCTAGGGTCATTGTGGGCAAATAGCTTCTAACAATCCGGCGTCCACCAGAAGACTTTGTAGTAAATTTTATTTCTTTTCCTCTGCTCCTTCTTTGCTTTTGGATCCATGTGTTTCTCTGCGGGATAAGAGAATAGGCTTGAAAGGAGGTTGTAGTGGTACTGCCCTTCTATCTAGTTCCTCAAACATATTTCACTTCAATTTTTCTAGATGCTGTTGCTGAGTAGTATGTACTATTACTACTACTCAGCAACAGTATCTAGAATGATGGACTACTACTACTACCCAGTACCCATGGGGAAATGCCTGCGGCAAGTCCAAGAATGAGTAAAACTTCCCTAGAACTGATGATAAGTCTGAGAAACATTTTATTGAAGTACCAGAAGTGAGCCTTTATCCCATCCTGATAAAGAAAGGGTTTGGGTGCCTGAAGGAGAAGCAGTAATTGTGCATCTTCACACTACATCCAGAGCTGCTGGGAGGTTTGAGGTCCCAACCGACTGTGGGGTTTTTCCCAAGGTCATGGTTGCTTTTGAGCACATGCTCTCAGAGCGACAAAGAGTTTCAACATCCTCCTCATTCTTCTCGATGGTGGGACTTAGCAGAACACTACAAGGAGATAATAAGCCAAGCAACAACAGCAACAAAAAGTCTATTATAGGAAGACTGTGATGGGTTTTTTGTCCTGTTGGTTTGATGGGAGATGAAATTTTGAAGAGCAGCCTAGAATCTCTCTATTTTCAGCACCTAATAATGAAGATATTCACCACACAAAGAAAACCCCTGAAACAGTCTTGAATGCACATCCTAGCCTCCAGCTGTGTCTGTATTCTCTGCTTATTTAGGGGAATTGTCTTTTGCAGGGTGGGGGAATTGAGCTGGCAGTTGTGTTAAAGGGAGGGAATACTCGATGGGTAACAGCAAGGCTGTATGGCTTTCTGTTAGCGTACCTGATGATTCATTCAACTAGCCATCAATACTCTGAACAAAATCAACACTGAAAAATTAGTCTTGGACTTGGCCAGCTAGGGTTGATAACTGGAAATCCTAGGGCAAACTTTTTTAGCAGTTCAGAGATTGAAACAATTGTTTGCAAATAATTTACTCAGTGCAGACACAGCTGCCTCGATCTGATGGACTCCAGCACAGTTTCTAAGCCAGGAACTTCCAATTTCTCACTGTCGTTCAGTGTCTGATTCATCATGTCAGATGAGCTTGATTCATTTTGGCCATTGTTTCCTTGCTTGTGAAATGGATGTGATCATAATCTGTTGGTTGTAATATCTCTTTGCCTCACTTGAGCTATTGTGCGGGTCAGTTAATGTCTGTGCTGTGTGCCGCAGCTGAATGGGAAACAATAGAGCCTGCAAGCGCCAGCGACGACGTGCTCCCAGTTGGATAGGGTAGAGAGAGAGACTTTGTGTACGCATCCCTCCCAGCCTCTAGGGATTTGGATATATTCACAGTATCATGATGGGGAGTCAGGTGCCCCTCGCTGTCAGCCTGGTGGGCCCAGCCATGCCTGCGCCATGGCCTCCCCCAAAGCACAGTCCCAGCCCTGATGCCCTTCCTTTACCACCGGAGGCCAGGTCCTTCTCCCTCTGCTCCTTCCTCTCCATGAACCATTTGTCCCTTTCCAAGGGCAGGAGCTGTCTGCAGAAAACATAGAGTGCATCAGCGGTGAGGAACGGATAGGAGTCATGGAAGGTCAGCACCACCCAGAGAAAAGGTGCAATTAGGGCATAGCACCCCAGCGCTGCTCCCTGCCATCGCTGCCTCTGCAGCTGCCCCACACAGTCCCCTGCAGATGGGGAGGACAATGGGAACGTGGGGAGCTGCACCCCAAAACAGCAATCCTTCTGGTTCCTGGGTCCAAAAGGCTTGCAGGCACTAAGATGCTCAGTGGCACTGTAATACTTCCCTGTGATTCGTGATGACCTGGCATTATAACATGCTCAGCTGGTATCACCTGTGGCTCCCTGCAAGGCACTTGGATGCCAGGCTTCTCGCTTAGGCTACTAATATCCAGCTCCATTTTTGTGAAGCCTCTTCATCCCTAGCTAATGGAAATTAGCAACTGTCATGTGATACAACGTCTGCTCAGAATATCAAGGTGCTTCATCTGTGTCTCCTCTGGTACAAGGAGACGCTTTAATTTGATAAAGGATTAGTCTAAGTGCAGTGGGGAGACAAAAATTGGACTTGCCTTCCATGATGAAGATTTATTAGGTATCTTATAAAATAATATTGTTTTCAGTAACATGACCACAAAGGGAGAAACAATTCAGTGTTACATAGGCTTTCTATACTGTCCTAGTAAGTCCTTCTAATGAACAAATTAAATCACAGAATTAAATTTTGTATACGCATTAGGCTTACTGTCTACTAAAGCAATTGCTGTTTAAACAGGATGTTTTAAAACATCATTTTTACAAGATTCAAGACCATATTTGCCCCAGGGCTGGGATTACAACTTTTGGTTTAGTTTTGATATTCCGAATTTGGTGTAGTAATAGGGTGGCAGAAAGTTGCATCAACTATCTTGCTAAGAGGTGATCTTTATTACAGGGACATGTTACAGAACAGAGTCCTACTACATCATCATTGCTAAAGGTAGCTGATGAAGCAGTACCAACCGTAATGCTCGTGACTTGCTGGGGAACCTTACTGAGGGCTGCTGCATGGGTGCAGTGTACTACTGTGGTGGTGCGGCACAGTGTAAGGTTGGGAGGGAAATAACATTCAAAATATTTTACTGAGGGCTATAAAGCTCTGGTGTGTGTAGAAATGTTGATGCGCTTTCTCACTGATGATACTGGGAAATAAGTGAGCCCCTACAGAGTGACATAGTGTCTATCAAGTAGAATGGTGATTCCTGTCCCTGAATTGCTACAGGTTGCAGATGTGGGTGTGAAGCAGTGACAGTCAGGGGGTCCTTAACAAAGTGAAAAAAGAAGCCAGTCTTAATAAAAGCTTTTGTATCATCAGCTGTCATTTGTGCCCTCATGTGCAAGCACTTGAGTAACCTTTACTGTCTTTGATTCTGAACTATTTAGCTCTGTAATGCCTGCATACTAATTACATTGATGCATTATTAGCAGTTAGTTATCTTCTTCATTGCAATTGCTTACTTACTTGAACGTACTCTTCTGCACCAAGTCCTTTCAAAGTACTTGCAAGTAGTGTGTTGCTCCTACAAACAAAATGACAGTGAAGGGGAAGATCAAGTGTGGGTGGACTTTGATGTGAGAAGAGAGTTGGAATAAAGAAGCACACACAACCTCTAAGCTTACTTTGAACACTGAGTTGGACAGTGTCCTGTACACCTGATGGAGCTGAAAAGTGCTTTGATTGTTCTCACCTTGCTTAACTCGAAAAAAACCCAACCTAGATAGTATTGCACAGCTTTAGGTTCTGGTTGCTTGTAAAATGATTTGCCTACAGATATGTATTACTACTTGGATTTTTAGCAAAGAATGACTTAAGTATTTTGGCAAAGTTATAAATGTTAAAAGAACGACTGTTTCTTCAGATTTGGTGTGTTATAGCAAGCCAAATTTAATACAGTAACTGTTGTGCTGATGTAGGATTTAAGAGCCATGATGAGCTTTGATAGTGAGCACTTAAGAGGAAGGGGGAATAAAGTCGACATTTCTTCCTGTGGGCTTCTTGTGTGTTGACTTATGGCAACATGTTAAGTTGAAGGGAATTGATTTGTGCCTCTTTTAAAAATGGTGAGGAAGAGTCCAGGGACTTGTAAAGCACAGACCTGTGATTGGTTATGTGGTGGAAATGTGGGTAGGAAATGATATTGAACAATTCTAGTTGAAGTTTCAAAACAATGCCTTACTTAGCAGCACTGCTTATCACAGAGTTTTGACTATTTCAAGCTTTTATGTTTTTCTTTATCAGAAGAAAACAGAATCTCATAACAGTAAATTATTACTTCAGTAGCATTGGAAATAGGTCCTCAGAAATGCCGGCTCCTTCATATAGTTTCTGTGTTGAAATTTCCTTGCAGATGAATTACTTCAGAAAGAGCAAAACTATTCTGATGATGTTTTGGCCAATATGATCAGCGAACCCAGAATCAGCTATGGAAATGATGCTCTCATGCCTTCATTGACGGAAACTAAGACCACAGTTGAACTTCTTCCAGTGGATGGAGAGTTCAGCCTAGATGACCTTCAGCCATGGCATCCCTTTGGTGTTGATTCTGTTCCAGCCAATACTGAAAATGAAGGTATGTACAATATGGGGAGAAACTGCAAAATAGTCTGAGTTGAGCTTTGTGATCTCTCTTCATGTTGTTCCCTGAGAATTGACATCTTTCTGATGTAAGCAGGATAGAAGCTCTCAAATCTAAGTTTAGAACTGGCCTGCCATGTCAGCTCTGTCTCTTTGATGGAAGAGAAAATCCTAACTGAAATTTGGAATTTAGACACCCAGTACATTTTGGTGTTCCAGCAAATCATGAGTGACAGTCTAACAAAATAGGTGACAATGAGCTAAGGGAGATAGATAAGTTGTTAGATTTGTGCCATGATTAAATGAGTGTTTTAGTTAAGGAAGAGCTTTTTATTTGCTGGCATGAACATGATTACAGATCCAGCACAATCTTAGCATGACAGTTGATTTTTATTTCCCCCTGCACTGGTTTTCTGGAAGGTACTGCAGAAATGTTCCTGCATACGCAGCAATGCAACTGGCTATTGAAAACTTTTTTCCTGAGGAGTATTTTGTGTTGCTCATGGGCTAATTTATTCAAGTGACTGCATTATACTTTAATAATTTAGGTATAATCTGGAATTGGTAATTTACTTAGGTGCCAAAGCCAATTAATCAGAAACTTGAGGGGCTTCAATTATGTCATTCAAGTTCCTTCTATTGTGTTTGTTTTCCTTTAACAGTTCAACTCAGTGCTAAGTTAATCACAATAGTGACAGTTTGTTACTGCAAAGCAGCAGTAGATTCACAGAGGCTGGATCTACAGAAGTTTTTTTTTCAAGCAAATTTGTGTTTTAATGGATCTGTGATTTGTAGCTGAACTGCGCAGATTTTAACATCTTCCAGCAGTCTTTTGAAACCATTGTCTTAGGCTATACCTGCTGTCAGTATGAGTTTTGACACCCACCTTACACAGTTAGTCCAGCATGATGTGTGAGTGACTGTGGGCAGCTGGGTGCTTGGGAGACAAAACATGGGATGTGGACATAGATTTGCCAGGTCTAGTGTTGGTGCCAGGTGAAATCAGTGGAGTCAGAACCAGTTTTGTGGTCGAGGTGGGTCATCCCCAGGAAACAGAGAAGCCTAAGATCAAGCAAAAGAAAAGACATGGATAGAATTGGAGTGAAGGTCAACAAACTCGTGAGGCAGAAGTGTACTGAATTTGAGGGGAAGAGGAAAAGGCTGTTCAGGAGTGGGCTAAGATCAGATGATCAGGGAGTCAAGAAAAAGAGCAGAGAGAGATAGAGCAAACTCAACAGACTGGTCAGCAGCAAGAACCAGAGGACAGGAGATGGTGACAAGGACTCCAGACATGTCTGGAGGGCACTTGCAGCCAAGTGACGTGCTGAGTGTCCAAGAGCATCTGGCTGGATTGCGTCAGGTGCTGGTGAGTAGCACAAACGGTTGACCAGACTGGCAGGATAAACTTCAGTTTCCTGGGGAATCAGCTGCAGCTCGCTATAGCACGTGTCAAGGCTGTCTGCCAGAAGCAGGCCACAATCCAGCTGGTGGTGTCTGTCCTGCAGGAATTTTCCAATAGAGCTCTCGCTGCAGTTTTTTCCATAGCTGAGGCATACAGGGCATCAATTTCTATACCTACTGCCTGCTTTCATGAAACTGGGGGGGGATTAATTACTTTTGAAGTCTGTCCTCCCAGCTTTCAAAATGTAAGGATTTCAGTCACCAAGTTCAGAAGTTATTAGGTAGACAGATGCACCCAGACGTACCCACAGTTTAATCACACAAGCCTTTTTTTCCTTCAGAAACCTGGCTAAGCCCAGAATTCAATAAAAGGTACATACTTCAATGTGACACCAAATTCCCATAGGCAAGTATATTGAACATGGTTCTCCTTTTAAAATGTTTGACAGCAAATACAAAACAAAAACTCTTCTGCCTTGAATAACATACTGTTTAATTATTAAGTCTATGCATTTTATGCGCTACATGGTTTGTT
>VZTV01109586.1:0-15072 GCA_013400875.1 Anhinga rufa
TGAAATAAAATAATTAATTTCATAAATAAAATGGCAACTATAGATGCATGCAAGGAAAAGCATACCTATGCAAAGAAAATACAAACACAACATACATCTGCTTTCTTTTCAAGCAGGATTACCTAAGCATTACAGACAGTATTGGACTTAATTATTCTGTGGCTTTGGGTTTTTTTTTGTTTTTAGCAGCATTTGATGCTGCTGTAGACACTGAACCAGAAGTAAAATTTGCTTTATATTTCCTATGAATTTCTATATTGTTATAAGTAAATAAGCTATACACACCAGCACTGAAGCCACAGCTAATGGTGGCATCCTTGCTTTTGGTATAAATATATGAATAGTGTTCAGCATGCAGCAGTACACTAAGGAAAAAAGAAATATCTACTTGGTTGGGAGGTTCTGAAGAACACCTGAGCTTTTAGGAATTATTTGGAACAACTGCTTAAATACAGATACCAAGCATTCAGTCCCTGGCCAAGGATTTTTTTCCAAATGAACAAAATGGCCTGAAAAGTTAGATGGAAAGATGTATGACCACTGTTTGGAAGCCAGGTGCAACTAGTTGTTAGACAGCACAAAGCTACCTCACAGCCTGACAGAGCAGAGACGAGTCTCTGGTTTATATGCTGGCAGTCACATCAGGAGTCAACTCGAGAAATAATGCTGAAAAAATCAAATTCTGAAGTGGATATCTATATACTTTTGAATGTTCTGCAGTTCTTAGTGAATTCAATGGAGTTTGACAATACTCATGGCACTTTCAACCATTAATTATTGATCTGAAGCACACAAAGCCATCATTTCCCTCAGTCAAGTTTCTTCACAAATAATAATAAACAATCAGAGGATGGTTGTACGAAGTGATGATGATCATAAAGCACATTCGTATTTGCAGTAGACTTCTCATGGTTTCATAGGAGGCAAATGTTTACCCAGGTGGGCAGGGCAGCTCTGACAGAGTAATTCACCCACTCTAAGTGCAAAACACAGACAACTGCAGCAATTAATGATTATTTTGTCAGCTAGGTGACAAACTTATAATGCAACTTTTGTCAGGGGATTGGAAGTTGACTTCTTTTGACAGATGCTACTTGAATGCTTATTTCAAATAGCCTGAGCTGTCTTTCAAAGAGCTGAGGCAAGTGTTAATCTTGCTGTTCCTTTGCGTGCAAGAATCATGGCAGACTGCTTGGGCTTTTTATCTGCCGAGTACAATAAGTGAGTAAACCTTTTACTAGCAACTTTCCTACCAAGAAATTTTTCTAAAGGCTGCAGCATTTCAACAATAAAATCATGTGCTTGGACTTTAGCTATCAATGTCCCTTTCACGCAACAACAGAAATCATACTGCCAGTATGGAGGACTGTTTTCTTATATAACACAACTAATCATACATGTTTCCCTTACAGGACTTAAACCAAGTATGACAACAAGGCATTATATTTAGCCTTGATAAAACTGTTCATTCCTCCTAGAGATTTTTTTTCTTCAAGTTGGCTCTTCTTTTTGCTTTGGCTCGAGTAGTTAGAAGTATCAGAACCGAAGATCTGCGCAACAGATGGAGCTCAGTTGAGAAGAATGCCTTTGGCTGGTGAGGATCTTTGCCTGGCAGGTGTCAAACCAAAATTAATACTGCACATATTATGCTTTACCAAGCTTCAGATTTTAGCGAAGTAAGACTACGTTCCTTCCTGACCACAAACATATATTAATAGAACAAGCCATGCAGAGCAAGCTAAAACAGTACAATCATTATGCTGAATCCTCCACTGCTTGGCATTTTATTTAATCATTTACACCCATGCAAAGCAAGTAAACAAAATGCAGCTGGTTAGTGTCTCTACAGACATTTTGTGCAGGTGAAAAAGGCTTCACAAAATGCCATAACCAACACGGACTTGGACCCGTCTTGCTTTCTTTTTTTCCTCTGTTGTTTGTGTTAGTGCCTTAAAGGCTTATGAACTTTAGTAGACTTTTTGACATTTCAAAATCAACATGAAAAAACAGGTACTGGTACTAAAATACACTGCTCAGCTACAGCCAGTTGCTATGCCTGGCTTGCCAAGCAGGTGATTCAACAGCCTGAGTGAGGAGGCAGGGCTTTCCATAGGTGTCAGGAAGGAGAGCTTCAGGTGGCATCATCTGCTTCTCTGCATTTCCAGACTAGTGGGAGGCTCAGCATTGCACCCAGCCTCTGCATTTCCAGACTAGTGGGAGGCTCAGCATTGCACCCAGCCCTCTCAAGTGCCAAGTCACTTGAAGATCCGAAGAAACTGGTTTGGAATCTCATGGCTGGTTTGACAGACCGGTACTGTCCAAAAGCAACTTTAGCTGACTGATAGAGCAGTAATTTTAGAAGGTCACAGTCACAGGACTTTTAATTATCTGTAAAGCAAATGTGAGATTATATTTGTGTGTGCGTGTAAATAAATAAATATATAAACATTTTCAAATTCTTAACAAAAAGAGAGGAAAGTTGTAGATATTTGCCAGTCAAATTCATCCCTTTTTTGATTTCATTCCTACAAACTCAGACTAGGGACCTGTCACACCACCCTGTGAGAAAAAGGATGAAAGTGGGAGCGTGAGCAAAGGCATTTCGTTAACAGAGGGTCCCAATTCACAGAGCACTTTACACTACCACGGGTTTGATGAGTACTCCTTTCCCCTCTGAGTCAGCACTGACCTAACATCCCGCGATGTGCTCACTGGTGTGGCTCGTGGCTGCCCTGTGACACGGCTTTTATCGGGTGACAAGGCACACTGACCAGCTGCAGTCATTAGAGATCCCAAGACAGCACTGAAAGTAATGAGGTGACTCACAGCTGCAGCCACGCACTTGAAAGCTGCGGACCCAATTACTCTCTTACTCAGGAATAGTATTTTGCCAAAGCAACTGAAGCAAGTTCAAAATCAAACAAGTTATTAGCAAGCATTTGTATTATTTATGTATTTGTAGGTTTATGCCAGTATTAGTGGGACAATTCATATGCAAAACCTAAACATTTGAAAAAATCTTTTGCTTACTCAATTAATTTTCATGTCTCATGCATACAGAACAATGTTTTCCCTCATAATTTTGTAGTCTACTAGCTGCCAGATTTTGATCCAGAATTGAAATTTCAGTCATTCTGGCTTTCGTACATAGCAAATCAGAAATAAAAAGGTTTTAACATCATAAATGAAAAGGCTGGAAGATCAGACAGACCATAAAAGATTTGTTTTACTTGGTTTGGGATTTTTACACAGCTATGCCTAACCTAAGTAAGACTGAAACAAAACCAAAAGGCAAACCAGAAAACTAGACAAATCTGTTCCGTCCCAGAGATGCAAAGTACAAACGATGCTTGTGTCCCTGGGGGAGCCAAATCTGGAATCCTGCTATGAACAAGAGAAAAGGGCTGTTATTTCCTCAGCAACTGTTCCTGACATCACAGCTACCTCCTAGAGGTAACAATGGAAAAGCAATCTTAAAAAAGATTATTTTTTTTCTTTAAGCAAATATCTTTCTAGTTCTACAAACTCATAAAAAAAGAGATCAGGGGTTTTTTTTTATAATGCTGAGAATTTTAGTGCCAGAACTGTAAACATCAACTTCTTTCTCTTCTTTCCTTCTTCAGTTGTAACTGCTAGGTGTTGGCTGCCTTTATATTAAAGAAATCAAACACACCCTGCAATGAACCTTGTAACAGATTTCGGTGTTAGCCAGGGTTAAATATTTTGAGCTTTGCATTCAACATGTGTTACCTAATTTTGTGTGTGTGCTCCTCAGAGAAGAGCCAAACTATCTGGCAATGAGAGGTTAACACATTCTGCAAAAGTGGCCTCAAATTTCCATTTGCGGAAATACACCATACCACATCAGCATATGCAAACCCAACTTTGCTGTGTACAAACCACACAAACAGTGCCCAGCTACCTAACCTGACCTTCCACTTGCACTTTAGTGTGTGTAAATATGCTAATGACAGGCACAGAGGGTTCATGTGCAAGTTTACAAGTTCAAGTACAGAAGACGGATGAAAATTTGGCTGCAATGCTTTGGTTTTCCCTCATTTTGAGAGATTCCAGCTTTCTAAGTCTGCTATACAGCCTAGGACTTGCATCCTAAAGCCACAAGACTGAACTATTTAAATATCTTTATTCAATTTTTTAGACTAAAAATGAGACCCACTTGTCTACTTGAAAGAGGTTGACAAGAACATGAAGGTACTGCTATGACTCAGGCCTGTCAAGACGCTTACTGATATTGATACTGTATCTGAGTTGTCAGAGAACTTTAGGCACCCCATGAAAAGTCCTTGCTCAAGGCATCTTGGAATCTAAAGATTTATGAAGGCTTTCACTTCCAAAATTACTGAGTGAATGGGGACAGTCCAGCTGAAAACTCTGAAGAGCCTCAATGTTTTCAGGAAGTCCTGTGCAGGTGGATTGTGAGACTCGGGACAAGAATCCCTGGATCACCATAAGCCACTGGTCCTTTTTAAACAATCCAGGTCCAAAGCATTCCACAAAGAGACTCAACAGACCCCTTCTGTAAACCAAGCAAGGAAAGCAGAAGCAATTTTTAATACTGTTCTTTGTGTCATGCAATTATTTCCACATGCAAGTAAAGAAACTCAGCCAACCAAGGACGCCTGTGTCTGGGAGTGCTGCAGGAGCACACCTTTTACAGGGAACAGAAGTATGTTTGGAACAGCTGAACATAAGCTTAATGGAGTAATTTCAAAAAACATAAAATTGTCTTAAGATACACAACTGCAAAAAAATTTGTAGCTCTGTAAACCCACAGATTGCTATTTTATAGACAGTTTCATTAAGAAACACAGCTTGAGAATATCTATCAAATAAGATCAGAGCTACATGCGGGGACAGCAGGAGGCAGCTGAAGCAATCTGCAGCACAGCTCTGGTGCTCATTGGTTTCTGACCCTGAGAAAAAAATATAATTACTGCATGAATACACATATTAGACCAAGAGAGAAAGCCTAGGAGAAGACAAAACTCTACTAGAAGGAGATGGTAAGAACTCCTTGGGTTTTATGCAACAGTCTGCAGCTCTCTATGTCCCATTCCAATATACTTTGTTAGACTGACAACATGTCTGTGGCTTTAATTTTGAAGTCCATGTTTTTCTATGGGAATCATTAAATATGACACACTTGTCCTGTTCAACAGAAAAACAAATTGGTGTCTACTTTTTATTCCTCTGAAGCCTTAATTTAATTGTGCAACATTTGCTTTAGAAACATATTTGAAGATGTTTTAGATATTACCTCATTTGTACACCCTCCCAGGCTTTCCAGGAACTCTGAACCAACAGTCTCCTAGTCTTTCTTATATCTAAACTACTGTATTTTATGGCTTCCACACTGTACTGTCTGGAAGTCAGACACTCCCTGTGAGACTGGCCTTGTATTAAATACAAACATGTCGGGAGGAGAGGCACTACGCTGGAGAGTTTGCAATCTCAGGCGCAGGTTGTGAAAAAGGCTTTGCATGTATTCGTTTATGCACACAGAGATTGCCATGACAGTATTCAGGTAACTCCAACGGGCTGGACCTATGGCCTACACAGGTAAAAAAAAAAAAGCACCAGAGGAACCATCAGCTCAGCAGCTCATCCATGCTGGATTGCCCACTCATGACCACTGCTTTGAAAGGTGGCCATCTTCAGATGCCGATGGAGCCCTGCTACACCTCTGCAGTTTTAACCACAGAACTTAATTTACCAGGACCCAGAAATGTAAGTAATAAATTGTTCCAAATAATCTCGAGTTGAGCATACTGGAATTTGGAAATCCACTGAGGTACTGATAACCGAAGGGAGTAGACAACCAAAGGGGTCAGTAGCTATTTGAGCTAGAAAGGCTGAAATGTTATGAAGACAAATATGCACACGTGTGCTTGGGACAAGGCTGGGGCTTTGTACAGCTCATGGCTTTGTACAGCTTTTGACCCGCAGAGCTAGGAAGGCTCCGCACAGAGGAGCTCCCATGCATTTAAGATGGAGGCAGTGAAGCTTTGCCCTGTTCTGTTTTCAGTCATCCAGTAACCACAGGTAACTCATGAAAGTATCTGAAAATATCTCCTGTCTGGGCACATTGTGCATGCAGGTGCTGTCATGACAATTTCTGGAAAATTCATTAAAAGCTACACCAAGACTATAGCTGCTTACCAAAACATCCTCTAATGTCTGCACCTCACTTCTATTCTTCCAGTTGTTTCATGTGGAACTTAAGGCATTGGGTTTAATCTGGAAAAAACCACCTCTGAGTCAAATTCTGATGTCTGGATTTACATAAAGTGATAGGCTGTCCCAGACAGTTCACAATGTGGATTCCTTCTGGTCTCCTACTCTTAGCACTGTCTTAGCCTATTCCCACTGTCTGTCACCTCCTCCATCTCTCCCCTCATCCCTGCTTTGTGCTGCAGTTGCTGGAGGACCCTGGAGCTGGGGCAGGGTGCTACCACAGTGTCCTTCCACCACCAAAAGGCAATTGGTCTGTCTCCTAACTCACACCGGACAGGCACACAGCCCTCCCACCAGATGGGCGGACTCAGCTGTGTCAAAAGTATGCTGCAAGTTTTTCTGTAACAAAAATCCCCTCCTACTTTTAAATAATGAATTTGTTATTTTCTTTTTTCTTCCTTCTCCAGTTTTTTCTCTCCTTCCCCGCCCACTTTTTCAAGCAGGAAGGAGAGTGACAGGGAGAATAATGATTTCCTCAGCTTCTGTTGGAAAAAAAAACACAAAAATTTTCCACCAAGGCAGATTTTTTTCCTGTTTTTTTTTTTTTTTTTCAGTGAGGTTCAGAAGCCATTTTTTTATTTAAAATTTCCTAAATAAGTGTTCAGTTAATACTGGCTCTTGGTGTGGAAGGTAGCAGGGAGCTGGTACCTCTGTTTCGTTTAGCACAGATCCCAGCCTTAAGTGTGGCAAGAGGTCAGCTTGAATTTTTCTCTTGAATTGTATCTTTGCAAACCGCTTTTCAGGGTTTCGGCTGTATAAATCAAGCCCCATAGCCCAGCGTGGATGCACAGCTTGTGATGCGTTCCTTCTGCCAGTTGGCTTTGCACACCCCCGGTGTTAATCCCCACTGGCTCCACATGTTCGGGAAGGAGGGAGGAAAGCACTGGTGAGCGAGGAGAGGACCGGAGCGGCCAAAATCTGGGGCAGCCTTCCCATGCACGGAGAGAGCGGCAGAGACTGAAGCGGCTGGTAAAGGAGAAGAAAAAGGCACTGAGGCTATTGATTTTCTAATGGGGTTGATGGGCAGGAGTCTGAGCAGGTTTGGGACCCTACAGTCACTGATGAGAATGGGGTGCTTATATACATCGCACGCTGTCTCCGTTTCTGCTCAGGAGTCAACCCTCTTTAAGGCATGCTTTGTCTCAGCAGATGGCAAAGCATGATGGTTCCTGGATTAAGATTTTGCTGCCAGACCAGCCCCTGGCGGTTTTCAAAAATAAAGACTGCTGCTCTCTTTACCAATGCAAAAATAGCCGTCTCTCCAAGTCCCTCCTTCAAACTACTATTTTCTGTATTACAGGAGCACATATCTAGCCAGACTATATAATTAATGTTACACAATTTTTAATTAACTACCTACAACAATCTTCCTGCTTTAACTGGTGGTGGTGTTGAAGGGGTTTTTTTGTTTGTTTGTTTTTTAGGCTACTAGGAAAATCCCAGTTCCCAGCTAGAAATTCACAAGGTTCAGAGCAGAACCTGCACCACCAGGTGCAGAAGGCGACCCGTCATTCTGGCTATATCATGTCTCCCATGAAAAAAAATATGCTTGTGACACAGGAACAAGCCCAAACCTCATTTGCAATAGCAAGTACATAAGGCTGGACTGTACCAGAAAAGACAGCGACAGAAACACATACTGATTTAGTTTATTCCTTTGGCTTTTTTTTTTTTATTTTATTTTTGGCCAGGAACTTTCTATAAAGGTTGGCTGTTACCCGAACAGGCCCTTTCTAGCAGTCTCCAAGGGCATGCTGTGATGACAAGGCAGCATGGCTTCCTTTGGGCATCATTCCTTCCAACAGCATGGCAGGGTTCACCAGCACAGCGAGATGAAACTCAATGCCGCCCTGACCCAGCAGCAGGGTGTTGGCCTCCTAAAACTCAACAACTATCTACGAAACTTAAAATAGTGAAAGTCCAGTGACCATCATTGGCACAAGTAAGTTCCACACAAACCAATATAAATAACAGCTCTTGGAAACATGACAAGTTCTGGGGACAAACAACCATCATGCTCTTTCCTCTGCGACTCTGAGTCTGCTTGCACCTGGAAATAGGAGCAGAAGAAACATCCCAACCGCACACACACACACACATATGCAACTCCACAGCAGACCACCAGCAACTGTCGATCCAGGAACTGCAGCTGGAACACAGCAACCCTACACCAGCGATAAAGCACTGATGGGTCAGATTTTATGGTGTCAGCCCAAATTCAGGATCACAGAGCATGCATCGGCCAAACCAGATGTTCTCTCTAGCTTCAGTGAGCCTTGAGCTGCGCTGTGTGGAATTGCTGCTTTCCACATGAAACGTCTCATTAAGAGCAGCGTCTGCCACGGCAACTGCAATAGCACTGTGCATTTTTGGTGTGATAAGCTGTATTTAGAGTGAGAAAGTGTTGCTTTGTGAGCTGAAAAGCAAACCAAACGAGCGATAAAGTCTAGAGCTTCAGGCCAAAGGTTTTAATATCTGGTGTCAGTCCGGTCCCATTTCCCAAAACAAAGGACAGTTTATGCACACTGTAGACATTTCCTGTCTGAAGCAATGCTAACACATTATCTCTTTATTTACACTGCACATGAAGTGTCCTGCACCCCCATCCACACGATAGTCTGAATCTAGATCCACCTTGCTGCTGTTCATGGGAGGAAATCTAGGTGCGTTGCAGAGCCAATAGGTCCTAATATTCTGCAACAACATCAGGCAGAAAAGGCAACATGGGTCTTTCCTCACAAGGCTCCAGGGCCCTCCCAGAATTATTTTAATATCACCTTTGGCAAGGAGAGGAGGGAATGGTAGACAGATCTGTGGCAGAGCTAAAAACTCAGGACTTCTGGAGTCTCCGTCATATGCCATAATTGCAAAATCATGCCTCCTGTCTTCCACATACACAGCAAATCTTTTTTCTCCCTTTATCCTGGCGGGATTGAGATGATTAGGAAATTCCCTAAGCTTCCTTTACTTTGGTTTCTTCCTTCATTTCTTCAAAATAGGATCAGGCCATTGAACGCAGTCTGGACTTTTGCTTCCAAATACTTCTTTCAGCATGGAAAGGACCAACAATGGAACAACCAAGCAAGTCACCCTGTTATGCAACAGATGGGAAAACTATTTGTGCCGGTACTCTGTGGTTTTCATTCCTCTGAAGGCTGCTTTCCTCCAGGGAATTCCAGTAACTGGACTAATTGAAGTGTGTTTTGACAAGTTATAACAGCCCAGAAAACCCACCTATGAAATTACATCCTGGTAGCATCTTCCAAAGTAAACTGAAATCTTGGTATCACAGCTCATTTGGGGAACTACTATGCCATAGCTTTCATTTGTTATGAGAACAGAGTGTGTTTTTGTTGTAAATAACAGGTGGTGTTACACCTAATGACGTGGCTTAATCTTCCCCCACACCAGGTTTTTGTACCAGCGGGGGGGGGGCATGGATCATCTCCTGAAAATCTAACCAGAATAAAAACTTGTAGTCTTAATTTATTCTCATTTCATCTACTTTCTTTCACTTTAGGTGACTCCCTCACAAAGTCATCAGCTCACCCCTGAGGTTGTCTGCCCACCCCCAATATACAAAATAATCAAAGAAAATCAGAACAAGCTGCCTGCAATGATGCTGGCCTGTTGGGAAGACAGGGACACTGGCAGAGTACAAGGACCGGGCAACATTATTCTGAGAAATCCTTCTTGCTACTAAAACCAGCAGTGCCCATGAGCCCCAGGCATGTGCCACATGTCAGGCACAGGACACAGTTCCCATCACTTAAGTTTTCTTGGCTTATTCCACTACTCCACAAGCCTGCTGGTCTCATACTGCCTTTTGCTTGCCACTGCCATGGAGAGAAAATATTTGGCTGTAGGGGAAACTCTGATATACAAATAATTTAGGATTCAGAGGGGAGAAGCTTTAAAATGCTAGAGGTTAGAACATTTTGGAAAGCAAGCCACAAGAAGTATGGGTGGACCAACTCCATTCTGGCTCCTGGGCTCAGCTGTAGCCTGGACAAGTTAGCACGTCCTGGAGATATCTACCAGGAAGACAAAGGATACAGAGACAGTGAAAAGGAAGGAAGTCCCAGGCTAAAATATTTCGTTTTCCCATATTTTTCTTCCTGAATATCCCAAAACAGAAAGACAGATTTTTTGCAGAAGTGACCAGGATTTATTGAAGACAGGATATTGATATGAAACATTCATGACCCTCAACTTAGCAGTATTTCTCTTGGATGGGGTAACGAAGCAAATTTATTACACAACAGTGCCAAGAAGCTCATAATAAAAATAAAGATTATAGTTCTCAGATTCATCAACTCAAACCAGATATTTTTGAAAAAACACTCCAGCAGGAAGAATGTAAGTCTCATAAGATACTTGGGCTACCAAAGCAGCATATGAAATACATATTTTATCCACCAATAGGATACAAAGTAAATTATTTGATTTAAAAACCCTGAAACAAAGGCAGTCTGTGAAGACATGAGAAGGAGACCCCTCGTTATGTTATCCCAGGTGTGGGGTATGTGGAGGAGGATAGATATATGTTAGACATAAACAAAGCAAGCAGAGATTTTATTGCATTGCAAGTTGATGATTTTATGAGACTTGAAATAAAATAATAAAGCATGGATAAAGCAAGACAGAGAAATATTGCAGCTTCTTCAGAAGCCAGGCTTCAGCAAAGGTTCAGACAGACCACAGCCAGAGCAAACCTTCACATCAATTCTACCCTGATCATTTGGTTCCCTCTTCCCTTCTGTTTCTGACCTTCATTTCTTTCTTTACTGGGACATACCTAGTGCAGAGCCAGCCAAGGAGGACCCATTTATTAAATTCCTAACAGTGAGCTTTGAATATTTCATTCTGCTTCTGCCACACTCCCTGCAGAAATGACAGAACGCTTCCAGAGCTTGCCTGCAATACATCTGCAAGGTCTGTGAGGCTTCGGGAAGACCTAACATGTCAGCGTTCTGTGAAAGACGGAACTCATATGTCCCTAGGTACAACTGAAGGTATTGTCAATACTGAAAGTTTCCATAAATCATAGTGAACAGACCAACTCTTTAACAACTCATCTCTCCTCATTTCCAGACATACTACCAAGGGGAAAAATTAATTTTTATTTCAGTGCCAAGGATTTCCAGGGTTTCCAATTCCTCACTTCTCCCAGCCCATCCTCAGGAAAAACAAAGCAAAACAAAAATTCCCCCCAAAATTCCGAAAACCCCAAGGCAAAGAAAAATAAAACAAACCAAACAAGTAAGTACCACAGTGTTTCTAATTGCCTTCCAAAATACAACAAACAAAAAAGCATTTAAAATTGCTTTAGTCTGGGGAAATTACTAATCATGAGATCCCTAATGTGTGTCTGCGTTTAACAGAGAATGTAATGGAAAAAAAAAATAGAGCATTAGTGACCATCCAAGAAAGATTTCATGAAAAACAGGGTGGAAAGGAGTTTGTTTGGATTTAATGTTTCCCCAGAAGCATCTCTAGTCCAAACATTACACCACAGGTCAAATGGAGGGGAGCCAGAAAGTGAAACACTTTAAAAATAGCCCTTAAAAAGGAAAGTGAAAGTGGCCAGTCTAGTTCCACCTTTCGTGACCATGAAACACAAATTCTGTGAAGAAAACCAAATTTGGGCTCTGGTACCATCACTGAGTGTCAATAAATACTGCAACCTATGCATGGGAAGTCCAACAGGAAAATACAGGTCCAGCTTCTAAATTTTTTCCAGACTTAGCAATCTAAGCTGGTACTACTGCTTATAAGCAAGCTTACATTAAAATATTTCAATTTGGAACTGACAGTTTAAAACGCTATGAACTCAGCCCTCTGTTGTAGCCCTTCCAAGCCACCTCCTTGCAGACAGAGAAGCTCAGCAAAGCTCTCCCATGAGATCAGCTGCTGCCAAGATCAGAAAACTGCATGGGGCAGCTGTCTTTCTTTGCAATATTTTATAGCCGTAAGGTTAGTTTTGCCAGCCTGTTTCACACATTGCAATACTCACTTTACTTTAGAAGTTCCTTCCAACTGAAGGAAAGTAACCTTTTAAATGTTTGATAACACTCAGACTTTGCATCCTGATGCTCATGTAGGTTCATTTCTCCTTTATAGCATTTCCCTGGGCCTCAAGGTTGAAGATGCTGAGGGAAGAGAGAAGGATGGCGATGAGCATTACAGCAATAGAAAGCAGTCACATCATCCCTAGAAGAGTCTCACATGCAATGCCCGCAATCCCCCTCGATGCATCTCAAATCGGCAAGATGCCCATAAGACAATTTTTCTCTCTTCTCTAGCTGCTCTTTGAGAAAGAGACGTGCGCCATTAAACAGGGAACCAGAGGGTTAAGCATTAAATTGCCTGAAAGACAGAGCACTTGAGGCCCAAACAAGCTAAATGTCTTAGTCAGAGAAAAGGTAATTCCAAACTTCTTGTCAAGCCTCATTGAGAAAGAAGTGGTCTTACTCAAGGATGAAATGACCAGCAGCTTGCAGCACTGAAGCAAGAAATACAAGCTTTGGGAGAAAAGTCTGACACATTCTCAGATGATGCTGACAAGAGCTTTGAAAAGCTAATCTCTCCTGAGACTCATGAGGCTGAAGGGAAACCCCCCTGAGAAGGCAGGGTTGGTGGCACCTATCTACTCTGACGTGTCATCTTGTAGGAAAAGCCGTAGCCCGATGAAGTTTTAAAACTATAAACAAAGATAAAACTGACAAAAGACAAGTTCTGTATTTTGGACTTGACCCAGAGGGGGAGACCTGCTCCAATACTGCAAGCTGAGCACTTCAGGCTTCACAAGCAAGGAAGCTCTGCATTTCTTAAGAGGAACAGGCAAACATAAACAACGCTCCAGGGAAAAGACGCTGATGAAAGGTATTGTGCTGTGTGCTTAAAAAGAAAAAGAGAAAACTGCTCCAAACAGCTAAAGGCTCATTTGTTCAGAGGTCTGAACAAATGAAAAGGGGGAAGTGCAAACTTGCAAGATTTCAAAGACTGGATTTTCATGGGACCTTCAGACGCCTTCCTGAAGGGTGAGGTTCCCTCTATGCTGTGCATGGCGTGAGTGAGACTTCTGAGAGCATGATCCACAATAGCTGGCAGACTGAGCAAGAAACAAAGAAATGAGAAATGCCGAGCCATACCCCTCGATAACATGAGAGCCTAACACAGGGCCACAAGGAGGTATGTCTCCATTCACAGTTCTCTTCCAGAGCTGGATAAATCCTTCATTTCAAAAGCAAGCAATGTCACAGTCCTCACAATGAGATCTGAGGAGTAGTGCTGCCACTGACCCACTTTGCTCAACATCCCTAGGCACCCACAATTCATTTCCAAGGAGGTTTGAAACCACACCTCTCAGTTCCCAGAATGCTCTAAACTCTTTGCCCCTCCTAGTGAAGTTGTTCTGGTTGCCCTCAGGCACCTCAGGCATGCAGGGCTTTCTAGCCTCCTGCCTTGGTGCTCACAATCAGTGGTTGCTCGAAGGTCTGCAAATGACTACTGAAACTCTCTGCCTGAGGTGCAAAAGGAGATGAGTCTCGAGCAAGGCGTAGCAGAACTTCCTGTCCCAGCACAGCCAGCGGAAGCCAGGGAGGAAATGGGAAAATTGAGTCAATTGAGGAAGCAGCCCTGGCCAGGAATGTCTTTGGTTTCTAAACTGCCTGATTTAAAAAGAAAAAGGGGGGAAAAAAAAAGTAGAAGAAAAAAAAAGGCTGTGGTAGAAAAAGCCCAGTCAATCAATTAGTCAGTCATTTCCAGTTCAAATATTTCCATAAGTGCTTGGCAGTGTTTTCTATGTAAGGGATGTCTACTGCTAGTGAAAGATTTCTTAGATGGCAGAGAATTCCCCTTGATGACAAACTCTCCTCAGACAAGCTCCAGTCTGGGCAATTTCCCTTTGGAAGCCCTCACAACTTGTTAATTTGTTCAAGCATTCTGAATCTTCTTAAAAGAAAAGCCAGTTGGCTATCAGTTGCATTTCCAAACCTGATACACTGAGAGAGACAGTGGTGAAGTGTAGGAAAATTCCTAAATTCAAGACACCAGGAGCATACTATGTACCTGACCTGAATACTCTACCTTCTCAGAAAACATTTACACAAGTCCTTGATGTGTCCCAAACAGGTCTACAAACAAGCTGTGTTTACGAATAATTTTGTCTGTTACTGAAATTCAGCCTCATCTGAATTATAACTTGGCAACTGAAAGCTGGCAGTTCTTACACAGAAAAGTATATAGCTATAAGTAAAGAGAAATACTGCAATCTTTTATATTTTGATAACCTAAACTCCCCCTGAAGTTATAAAATCTAAATAATTTGAGATTTGGCCATGGTTTTGAATTAGGCATCTTTACCTACAGAAAATATTGTTGGCTTTTAGTCAGCCCTGTGAGCTCAGTAGAGATTTACAAGATAACGAGTTCATGATCTGTCTCTGCAAGCAGACAGCAGTATGTTCCACTTACTAAAGCTATTAAAGCATATATGAACATCATGGCAGCTCTGCTGCTGAAGGGCTATGTCCTTTGAGATCACCTTCTCCACTTTGCGTGTTAATCAAATTGGCCTTGCAGGTTTGCTGAAAATCTAGAAGGCTTTGCCAAGAAACTAGAAGCTGTTCTCCCCAATCCACATCTTCCCTCCGATTCTTCATCACAGCCAGCTAGCTGCCTTACAAGTCAAGCGATGCACATATGAACACAATGTGCCTGAGTCTAAACTGGAGAGTAGGGCACAGCCAAACTCTGATTATTAATCCCAGACCAGCCCATACTCCCACAAAGCACAGAATCATAGAATCATAG
>VZTV01109588.1:0-14796 GCA_013400875.1 Anhinga rufa
TAAATATTTTTTTGAGATAACACTGTAAAACATTATTAATGAGTCTGAAATCCTCTTGAACATCTTTACATGTAGCTCTTGAAAATGCAGCTGCCCGGCAGCTCAGGTCTATTGATCGGGAGGAAACCCAAAGGCATGAGACGCTCGCCATAAGGCCGCGCCCAGAATAAACCGAGGAGGAATCAAGCAGGATTTCCTTTGGCTGGCCGAAGGAAATGCTGTCTGATGGGCTTCTGCTGAGCACATGAAACGTGCCAAACATGAAAAGCTGTGGACACAGCTACCAGGATATGGGTGCTGGCAACAATGGTAGAGCTGCCTTTCGGAAAATTACCCTGATAAAGGTAATTTATTAATTTTTTTACTTGACAGGGTCTACTGCGAGACCATTCCTCACTGTGGCAGAGCAAAGGAAGCCCAACCTTCTGCCTGCCTTCTCTCCAGGACTCGGGGTTATTGGAAACTGAGAAGCAATAACATGACCTAATCCTCCGCTTGAAAAGACTTCTATTTATTTTGCTTGCGTCTGGACTCTCCTCACCCTCTTCTAGCTTAGATTCTCCTGACAGAAGGTTTTCTCCCCCCAACTACTTATATCCTATTTAGAGCTAATTGGGACTGGCTGCCATCATGGCTCAAAAATAATTACTTTGCCATAATTAGTCTTAAATCAGGATTTTTACACCTGTGCTGAGGGTGGCTGACCAAAACACTGACATTCCCACACATGGACCCTGAAATGGTACCACAGGCAAGTACCCCAATTTCCGTGGGTACCCACATGTGGGTACAGACGGAGGGGGGTGATGCTCTGTCAGCCATCCATCGACATTATTTTGGAAAAGACTTGGTGAAAAACAAACCCTCTTGAAGCCTATAATACTGGTTTCACCTTGACTAGATGTAGGATGGGGTTTTCATTGGCTGTCTCTGCTGCATGCTCGCCAGCTCCACATTGGCACTGCTGCAGAAGAGCTCTTCCAGGGCAGAAAACTGCCTTTGGGGTAAACCCATGCTCCAGAAGTGCAAACTGAGTTGGTTGCTCTGTGGACTAGAAGTGATGCTGTGGGGCTGGGGAGACACATTGGGAGCTGGTGTAATTTCCTGATGCATGCTGTTAATCAAACATTCGCAGTAGCCTCTAAAAACTTTATTCCCATTTGCAAGAATGAACACCCCTGGTTGGGGTGCAGTGCTTGACCACACAGGAAAAACTGGGTGACCTTGAAAGCCAGAGTAATAGAAAGCAAATGAAATTCAATTGTACTGAATGCCAGGTCTTGCTCACAGGGACTGAACAAACACGGCTGACATAAGCTGGAGGCTCCCATGTCAGAAATTACACATAGTTCTGGTTACACCTACCTATGAGTTAAGTTTTTTTATCTCTGGGCTAAATTCTGCATTCCTATTAAACCCATACATCTCAGATAAGAGCACGCAGCACAAAAATCTGCACACACACACACAGACACACACACACCCTTCAAGGCATCTCTAGGCGGGAAACAAGGACTAGGGACTGAAAAGCACACCAGGCGGCTTGTACTGTATGGACAAGGGGCATCTTCATGCAGATTTTCAAACTTCTCCCCTGTGGTTCAGGTACCTGACACCAATAAGCTGATGCACAGGTCAGTCTCTGGGGCAGGTAGGGCCAGCCAGGACTGGTCAAGAGTGAGGGAAGATGCCAGCACAGGACCAGTCAGGATATATATAGCCCTATTGCAAACAGGGAGGCTGGCTTCTGGTAGCAAAGGCAAGTGCTGCCTGCAGCGCTGGCACCTAACCAGATGGGATGATGGTAAGGAAACTGGGTCTGGCCTGCTGTGTCGGGAGACATGGTGGACTGAGTCCCCTTCATGCTCTGCAGCCAAGCAAACACTGCACTCCTGCCACTTCACTGTGATTTGCATGGCAGATCAGAGGCAAAAATTTCTCTCAGGATGATTTATGCACTTACACATTATGAAGTGTATTTCATAAGGTAAAGGATTTCTGGTGCCTCAGCAATCTCCCTTGTGATTCTGCCCCTCTACTCCGCTCTGGTGAGACCCCACCTGGAGTGCTGCGTCCAGCTCTGGAGCTCCCAACGCAGAAAGGACATGGACCTGTTGGAGCGGGTCCAGAGGAGGGCCACGAAGATGATCAGGGGGCTGGAGCACCTCTCCTATGAAGACAGGCTGAGAGAGTTGGGGTTGTTCAGCCTGGAGAAGAGAAGGCTGTGGGGAGACCTTATTGCAGCCTTCCAGTACTTGAAGGGGGACTATAGGAAAGATGGAGACGATCTCTTTAGCAAGGCCTGTTGTGACCAGACAAGGGGTAATGATTTTAAACTAAAGGAGGGTAGGTTTAGGCTGGATATAAGGAAGAAATTTTTTACAATGAGGGTGGTGAAGCACTGGCACAGGTTGCCCAGAGAGGTGGTAGATGCCCCATCCCTAGAAACATTCAAGGTCAGGTTGGATGGGGCTTTGAGCAACCTGGTCTAGTTGAGGATGTCCCTGCTCACTGCAGGGGGGTTGGACTAGATGACCTCTAAAGGTCCCTTCCAATCTAAACCATTCTATGATTCCTAAATGCAGGATGCCCAGGATACCTCCTGGGTCCTGCTGGTTGGCCTTATCTTCACCTCCTGTGCCTCTGCATGTCTGGTCATCTTCCAGGACACACAGACGTGACTGAGATCATCAGTCCCTTGGGCAATTTTTCTTGTCTCAAAGAGAGGACTAATTTGCCATGCACTTTTCTGCTAAGGCTGGCTTAATTATGAGTTTACTTTAGGTGAAATACAAATGCAGAGCTGCCCTGCTCCTTGTTTTCGGTGATGGTCTGTTGCCTACACGCCATGTGAAAAGCAGGTTTCCGTTTCGATAATTACACATTACCTATAGATTGTATGGCAGGGACTACACATTTCTTTCATTCAGACTACCCTGTTTTCAATATAACCTCCCAATCTTTTTCACCTGTTGATCTTAACCTTCCACAAACAACGAACAGACCATGAACAGTTGTGAAGTCTGATTTCCTCCCTGCTTCCATAAGGTCACCAAATCGCTTACATCACATATCGACTGCATCTGCTCTGCCATTTAATTTTGTTCAATAGCTATATCACACATGGAGGTAAAGTATGAACATCTGCTTCAGTACAAGAGCTCGAAGACCAGTCAAAATCATTGTTATAATTTAACCTCAGAAACTTGTGAAGTCTGCATCTTCCATTCTACTGGGAAATAGGCATTACTGTAGTTTATGTTTAATAACCTCCTGCTTAACCCATTGCTGCACACCAATGTGTCATGAAAAATATACTGGG
This sequence comes from Anhinga rufa, assembly GCA_013400875.1. Taxonomy (NCBI): domain Eukaryota; kingdom Metazoa; phylum Chordata; class Aves; order Suliformes; family Anhingidae; genus Anhinga; species Anhinga rufa. The sequence continues at coordinate 3,323 of VZTV01109588.1, forward strand.
ATTCTCAGACTACAATAACTTTGGTCCCTATGATGTTGAAGAAGGGAAAGATCTGAATCTTGTAAAAGCTTAGGTAGTTTTCAAAAACTCAGCCATTTTGCAGGAGGCACTGAGTTTTTAAGTCCATTTTTTGAAAAATAATAAAACTGTTTTTTCTATTACATTATTCAAGTATTAAATATATTTTAAGTGAGGGATTTTCTTCCTCATGTGAAATTTATCTTCCAGACGTCACTTCTTTTGGTACCATAACTGGAAGATGAAATGATAAAAGTTCCTGAGTCTGAGATACTCTGGCTAACGTCTCCATTTTAAAAGCCAATATACACAGTGGTATTTACAACTCTTGCCTGGAGAATGGCTTATCATAATTTTCTTTTATTAAAGATGTTTGAAGTAAATCTCACCCTTTCTCCAAGGACACAGAAGTCCCCAGCACTAAGGAAATCACATGGCTCCAGTTCTCTTTGGTCTGTACCAGTGAGGACAACTCCAAATACCCATCCTGGTGCCAGCCCAACCTCTGTGACTTCAGCTCATGGCCATTGTCACGCTGCCACAGGTCTGCCAGGTCTCCACGTTCCTGCTCGGTGGACTCTGAGCAGCTTGTCAACACCTCTGTTGAATTATGCTCTGTCCCTTGGCTGTGGTGGTCAAACGCCCTTTTGGACTATGTTTATGTGCAATGTGGACAGAAATAATTGATATCAGCGTATGTGCACAGCCACTCGTAAGGGATTATGTAAGCTGCAACAGGTTAATGCAACACATGATTTGCATTGTAGCTCACTGCTGGTTCTTGGGATATTAATTTAAGTGGTGCATACTTAAATGCTATGATATTTATATACATATTACTACAAATTCACTGCAACCTAATTCTTCGTGGTCATTGCTACATGGTCCATCAGAGCCTTTGACACTTTCTGATTCTGAGAGCAGTGGGCTCTAATGTGGGAGGTAAAAGAGAATTAGCTCTAAGCAAGAGAATCAGAAGTACAAAATTTAATCGATTCATCCAAGTAAATTATATGGGTTGTGCTATATTAATGTAAATAAAATGTGTATACACCAGATGATGGTGATGCTGTATAGATCAAACATATTAGAGAAAAATGAGCAATGTGGGGTTTGAAACAAAAATACTGTGACAGCTTCTGTATCCCTTTGCTGGTAAAGGATACAAAAGGACTTGTCATGAATCCAGTTATCCATGCCCACAGAAAACCATAAAACCCCTCTGAAATGAGCCAAAGTTGTGTTTTCAGAAACAAAGGTCTCTCATACTTAAAGTCCTTTCTGGGAGCTCTTCCAGATCTAAATGGAGTGTCACTAGGAAACAGGAAAGCTCTCTTTCCCAGTGCCACGGCCCTTTCATTTCTCTCCCTAAATGATTAAATTTGAACGTTGCACAGTCTGATTCTCCGCTTTCCCATCTTGTGCCACGCTTGTGGTGAAAGGCTGCCACGTCCAAACAGCAGGACTTCGCTCCCCATTTGCATTTCTCTGTATGGCTGCAGAATAAAAGCCTTAGGGTCATGGCGATGTTATGTATAAAGAAACTGTTAACCGGTCCAGGACTACATCTTGCTCATCTCATCCCCTGGCCAGGTTGTGTTGTGTGGAAATTCTTGAGTGGAAGAAGGAAAAAACCACTCTAGCAGGTGGCTGGGTTGGGTTCCTTTTTTTGGTGATGGTGGGCTTTCTGGCTTAGTTTTCTGTTTTTAAATGGTGGCTGTTCTGAAGAATGTTGGAGCAAATCCTGAGAGATGGGATAAAAGTCAGAGGGCAGGGGAAGCTGTTGGGGATGCAATACAAATTCATTTAGCACATTGCTCTGCAATTTATGATGTAGGTCCCACCTCCACATATGTGGTGTGTGCTGTGTATTTAGGGACAGGGATGAGACACAGTGGGAAAATGGCTTCCCTGTTCCTCGTATCAATGAGGTAGTTTTATAAACTAGAATTTATTTACTGCCACAGAGTATTTCTGTTGGAGACACCTAAAAGTGTTTCAACCCATAGATTTTCATTGAAATAGGGGTAGGCAGCAGGACCTGTGCCTACCTCAGGACGACATCTGAAAGGGGCAGCCTGAGAAACCACTTGGGCTTGCTTTAGTGCTCCAGTTTTGGCTTTTCCATGAAGCACCTAGTGTTGTGCAAATAATGATCAAAGCACAAAGCAGTGTTTGTGAGCAGCATAAGAGCGACTGAACTTTGTAAAAAGCTGGATATTTAACTATTTGATTGCTGAGATCTTGCCTGCAGAAGGCAAGAGTGTTACTGCTCAACACGCTGGCCCTGGTGTTATGCAGACAGCAAGGTCACTCGCTCCGGTTCCATAACTGGAGCGACAGACGAATATGCTGTGCAAATTCCCAGCCGGCTCCCTCTCGGTAACTACAGCCAGTTAGCTAAGGCTCTGTGCTGGGCATCTTGCATTTGTGTTGCAAAAAGGAGAGCCCCCTCGCCATAAGATCTGCACATTGGCAGGGTGCAAGGGGTGGGCAAAATTGGCTTAGAGCTGGGCTGGGAAAGTAGAGGAGCAATAAAAGGAAGAGAGTTTGTAGGAAACCAGAAGTCACAGCTCGTATTTGCCTAACCAGCCCCAGATGGGAGAGATTTGTAGGTATTGTGGCTGAGGAAAGTTTAAAGGAGAAATTTAAAGAAAAAGGGAAGATGGGTGCTTTGTGAAATCTGAAGGATTTTCCCATGCATGGGGAGATGTGTGGAAGTGGCTGAGGGGGAAATAGGCATGCCAGGAGAAAAAGGCAGACCAAAGACAGAAAGAAGAAGCTTCAAAAGCTAAAAGACACTGAAATCAAAAGTTCATGCTTTCATATGAGGAAAGGCCGCACAGTCTGCTATGAGCTGCACCTGGCTGCAGCATCGAGGAGCATGGCCGGCTCACAGGTGGCCGTTGGGGCAGTACCACCACCTTCTTCACTCCTTCTTCCTTAAGTCCCTGCTCTTAATAGAAAACAAACAAATAACCAAACAAAAGCTTCCTGTTCTCTCATCTGTAAACCTTTGTTAAGATGTTGGCTCAGAATCAGAGGCTTTTATGAGCAAAACTTTGTCCCACTGAACTCTGTTTCATTTCCATTTCAATGGGAAATGTTATCAATTCCTTCACTGAAAATTGAGAATGAACTGCTTTTAGAATATGGCCCATTTTCTGGATTACTGACTGTCCTTTGGTTTGCGGTATTGTGCTTAAATCCATCTGTGTCTATATTTATTACAATTCTTTTTTTTCAGCTTGCTTGAACTCTGACAGGGGGAAGGTCAACTGATGCAACCTCATAAAATCCCAGTGCAAATGTAGGGACTGGCAGGAAATTTCATACGTTTAGGATTTCTGGCATTTCAAAAAGAAATATTGATTGTCCTTTTCCCATTTGCCTGGAGCAGGTGAATAAAGAAGCTTCTGAAGCAATAATTTATTGTGTCTTTACCGATTCACTGAAGCATTTAGGAATATAGCCCAAAGTCTCTTGACATTATCCGCTTGATATGTTATCACACTATTTCATACAGAAACTGAAAGAGTAAACTTGGCCTTCTATTCGAAGTCATAAACACTAGACAGGCCTGTGCGTGGTGAAACAGGCTACTAGGCAGTGCATCCAGGGAGGCTTTAAGCTCTTCTTTAACCCCTCTCTGGGCCACGCTATTCCCGTCTGTTGCATCTGTGGGACATGCGTTGGCACCTGCCCTTATCAAGGGATGCTCTGCTCCACTCTGCAGCAACAGATGTACGTAAGTGAGCAAGGAGACAGGGCTGGGCTGGGCAGAGCCTTCTGCGTGAGGTGAGAAGGATGGAGGTAGCAGCATTCACAGGGGGCTGGAAGCATACCCCTAGTTTCATTCTGAAGACGTGTTTATCATTGGTCAAACAGGTTGCAGATTGGTATCTGCAGCCAGCAAGGCCAAGGAGGAAATTCCTTTAATTACACCGAGAAGAGCATGATTAAAGGAGGTGAGAGGAGTAGGGGTGCAGGGTGAGGGACTGAGACTCAATTTCTGTCACATCTGGGAGCAATCCTACTGTGACATGGTAGTAGCACACCTGTCTATCAGCCTTGCTTCTGTGTGGCTTTAATTAAATAAGACAGTTACGTAATTACAGTATTTAAGTTTTCAAATTTTGGGGAAGGTGATTCTGGGACTTTGGGCCTGTAAAGTGCCAGGTATCTCCTGCAATGAAAATCAATGAGATTCAAACCCGTTGTGTGCAAAAGTCGAATGTATGTTGGATGTGACTCTGCTGTCTTCCTCCTTGCAGTGACATTCACCTTTGACCACGGTGTGGAGAGAGAAATAAAAATACACATAGCCATTTCTCATTAATGAAACAGTTTCGCTTATTCATTCTACAGGGAAGCCTAGGAAATTCAGCACTTAGCAATAGCAGGAAGTTTCAGAACTTGCATCCTAAAATCCAGAGACCACTTGCAATGTTAATGATGCCCATTTCAAAACCAAATTATTTCAATCAGAGTAGTCAGGTTCAAGATGGCAGTGCTGAAAGTGCAGTGATAAATGTCAGGCTGATTGGGTAATGTGTTTATGCTCACGTTGAACTGGTGCAAACCACCAGGAAAAGTATGAAGCAAAGGCTGAGCTGGCCCACTGGATGTAAACGTTTTGTGCTCATTCACACCGAAGAAGTGTTGCAAGAGCCCAGAATAAAACCTAGATCTGTGTCTGAACTTCAGCAGGGAGATCATGCCTTCCCTATACATAGCATATATGGGTCTGAAATTCTAGCCTGTCATTATTCATAATCTGTAACTATTTAAAATCTATAGGCCTAAGTAGCTTGTACCCAAGAGTAACATAAGAACCAGCAGAGAAGTCCTCTGAACTAAATCTTTAAGCCCTGGGAAAATCCCCCAAAGATGGGAGTAGGAGAGGGGAATAAAAAGCAAATGAGAAAAAGACCAGGAGGCCCCTAAAAACAAGTGCTGGGCCAATGTTTTAGAAAGCCAAGGGAATGATGCAGGAGACACTAAACCAGTTATCTTGGCATTGATCCCAGGCATAGTCCAGGGAAAGGCTGATTGGGGATGCAGTCCATAAAAAATAGAAAGAAGTGTGCGTAAGTAATGCCAATCAACATTACTTTATGGAAAACAGGTTTTATCAAATATACTTGATAGCATGTTTTTCATGAAATCACAACTATGTAGAATACAAAAGACTGTATTGCCATAAAGTACCTAAATTTTCATGTTTTGGGAAAAAAGAACGCTAAACAAAACCAATGCAGGTCCCATTCAAAGAATGATAAAGTAGTGAACTGAGAGACTGAAAAAAGATGGAAGTAGGGAAGGGTAATCCCATACAGAGTGGTTATAGTGGTGTCCAATGGGAGCCTATTCTTGCTCTAATGCTGTTTAATATAAGTTTTATAACCTGGGCAGAAAGACCTGCATCTCTGGTGATGATGGCTGATGTAAACCACATGCATTTTCATGTAGGTGTAGGTGCAGTTACAAATTTAGAAATAAATTGAGCAGACCAGAAGTGTAAGATGGGGGGTTGTGTTCTGGAAATCAGTGACCCTAAAAGAGGCCTGGAAGTCATTTGAGATAGATTACAGAATATGTTGCTTCCAGTATAACGATTTAGCCAGAGGAACAAGCAGATTTCAAGAGCATCTGAGCAAGTAGAAATAGAGGAATGGTATCATCCCTGCATGCAATGAAATTATCTTTCTGTGAGAACATTGCCATAACACTGTGTCCGCTTCTGGTGCCCAGACCTCAGCAGGGGTCAGGATGAGTTGGAAAGGTCTAGGAATGAGCCATGTGCTTTCCCAGTGCAGGCTGCAGCAGCCTGAGCTGGTTAGTATGCACACAAGAAGTTTAAGATAACGCTGGGTAAGAGCCTTTACGTCCTGTTTAAGAAGAGCTTTCTGATGGCAGTGAGCTCCTTAAGATGACAGAAAAGCTCAAGGATCTCCAGTGCTTCATCTATATTAGAGAACTGGATGGGCCTGAAAACAGTGAGAGAAAAGTAAGGTGGATAAAGGTTTTTTTCTCCGCAGCCAGTTTAGGATGAATATGCAAGCAGTTGTGTAAACTCCAGGTAACTCTGAAATAGGCATTTCCCATGACGGAGCCGAAAAGCTCGGAAACAATAAAAAGAGGTGAATTCTGCCCCTCCACCCTCCCACCCACCCACATGCATACATTAAAAGTAAAAGTCACTCTGTAAAATAGTGTTTAACACCAATGCCCACATTTCCATGACTCTCGGTAGATAAGCTGTGCTGCCTTGAAAGAGATTCACCACAAAGTGTGGCACTTGTGCTACATGAAATATTTTTACTCTGTTTGTAATATGCTGGTGTTATACCAAAACACCTGGGGATGTACAAAACATGCCCTGGACTTGAACAAAAGTGCTCCAAAATTTCTCATGACACAGCCCAGCAAAACATCGCTAGCATGGCCTTAATGGGATCCATACCAGAAGGACTCATTCATACCATCAGTGGTTTGCAGAGCTGCTTCTTGAATGACTAGTTAGTTGCTTTTTACAAAATAAAAATTCTTGGTTCTACAAGTTATTGTCTTATACAAATGTAATAGAAGAATGGGCAAGAAATATGCTGCAGAAAGTAACAGCAAACAGACATGGTGCCACGTGAGACACGCAGCTCATTTTAAACACCCTAGTCTTAAAGTGCATCAGTTATTTTTAATGATTATTTTGGTGCACAAAGGATGAAGCCACAGAACTTTGTTTTCTCTGGAAATAAAAAATCCCCTAAAAACTCTTGCTGAGAGCCTGGGCTCCTTGTGTGGCAGCCATGGCCATGGGGAGGGACACACCAGACTCGCAAAGCAAAACAACCAAGGTACCCACCCCAGCAAAGGCAGTGGCATCCCCCGAGCCATGCAAGGGGCTGGTGTCCCAAGCACACATGAACACATGAACTGATGGGTTACACTAAGCAGCCAGGATTTTCCCTCCACTGTTAATAAAATAGGGAAATGGTGATTCCTCCGGGCTAATTTCTGTGTGATTTGAAAGCTGTAGACACACGTAACACTGGAGCGGACAGAGAGGAGAACAGATATGGTTGCAACCAAAGAGCATCTCCACACAACCAGTCCCCATCAAACTGGATCTAACAGCTTCTGCATTTTAAAAACAAACTGGGATATTTTTTCTGCATATATATTGTGTCAGATTATAATAAAATATAGGTGTAAACAAGCCTGCATTGTCTTATTGTCCGTAAATAAATACATAATAAGTTCAAAGTAGAGCTGGATTCATAAAGCAACACTCTGCTAATCTGTATTCGGGTCTCAAGCGTATTATCTGTAATTTACAACCAATTTAAATGGCATTAACAGTCTTCCCCTTATGGGAATTTAAATTTGCATCCTACCATTGAATTAAACACTGATTGCATATTTTCTATAGGGGACGTAATGCTCTTTGAAGCTTGTTTTGAATAATAAAGCATCTATTCATGCACATGGTGCAATGTGTTTCTTTGTCCTGAATGTAATTGAAGTAAAATGTGAGTTAAAGGGATTTTTCCTCTAGCCACAGGTTTGTTGATTACCATCTATTTTCATCTATTCAAGGTTTTAAAAAGGAAAAGAAAAATACAGTAATCTCTTCCTGCATTTGGAACCTCATTTACCACTCAAAGCTTTCCTGAGAGCGTCTGGGATGAACAATCAGGAGGTCAAGTTTCAGCCCATCTTTGGAGGAGGAGAGGAGAAAGGAACAAAACATCCCCCACCCTCCTGAAAATAATAATAATAAAAAAAAAGAAAATTAAAAAAACAAATACCGCAAACAAAAAGCAGAAGGAAGCAGACAACACTACATCCAACCTCCAGGAGGGAGATCCTGGCTACCTGTCAGGTAGCTGTTCTGCATGCTGCCAGTCATTGCAGGCCAGGGAAGCCACGGCAAGGACAACTTCAACGTTGAGGAAGCAGATAGGGTGAAATAACATTGTTGAGCTTTTTTGTTTGATTTATAAGGGAGGAATAGCTGAAATAAATAATAAACATGACTTACTCCTTCCTAGATGTGAAAAACAAGCACAGCGGCAGCCTGAAGAAAAGGACGCTGGCTTGCGGCTGCCTGGTTTGCAGGCAGCATGGCTGGCTCCTCCCGCCACAGCAACCCCGCCGAGGAAAGGCAGCCTGGGAGGACTTTGCCAGGGGTGGCTGACCTGGTGCCAGGGGTGGGTGACCAGCTGCAACAGGAGCAGTGGAAATGTTCCCCGGGGTGGCCGTCCCCACCACCTTCTCCTGTCCCACCCCGCCTGGTGCCTGTGCACCCAGCCCCGGGGCAGCTGGGAGGGCTGCAAAGCTCTGCTCCCTCATGGTGCTCTGTACACACAGCAAAGCGTCTACAGAAATCAGGTTCTCCACTAATTCTCCTGTACTAGGGTGCAGCTGCAGCTGAGGCAGGGAAAAACCTCACCAGCAGATTTTAACTGATTTTATGTTTTCTTCTTTTCCCCTAAAGGTGATGTTCATTTTCAGATGCAGGCAGACCTGCGTCTAACAAAGCCGTAGTGGTGTTAATAGCTCTGATATTCATGATCCTGGCATTTATCCAAAAATGACAGAGAAGACAAAACATAGTTGATATATTTGACATTTGTGCATTGATATAAGTAATGGTTTAGAGTGATGGCTTTTGTTTTTCAGCATTGCCTGGTTTCTACATTCTTGAAAAAGCAGGGGCCACTTCTGCTGAAACCCTCATTTTCCTTTGATACTTCGGGTTTCTGGAAAGCTTTAAAAAATACAGAAACTACTGGAAACCAGAACTTCATGATGATTTGTTTCTTTCCCCTTCTTAAAACGTGATTTTATGGGTCCTTGAGGAACAAACACTGCTCAAAAACTGCCTACTGCGTTTTAGGAAGAGGCAGGGAGGATTGCAGACCATGGCCTTGATCCCATTAGGATGAAGTGTCAGACAGCAACGGTAACCGTATCTCTAGACTTAAACAGTTGCGCAAGATTTCTTTACAGGCTATCTTAAATTACTGCAGTTAATATTGTATTGGTGCTATAAAAGCAAGCACCGCCAATGATGCTGTTGCATGCGTGGCAAACTTCAAAGATCTCTGTAGCTGCAATGCCTGGAGATAGCGAGGAGGCGTAGAGATAGCGAGGGACATAAATACTCTCTTCTCTTTTTGCTTTCCAAAACAGTTTCATCATATCGTGTGCACACAAGAGACAGCGGACGGTCCCTGGACACCTTGAGGGTAATTGCCATGTTGTTCAATTTGCCTCAAACAAGCGGCTCAGGAATGATAAATGCTCTTTCATAATCATCTGGGTACTGCTGGTAGGTAGGTCGGGCAGGATACCCTAGATCCTGACCCTCTGCCAAAAAGTCATCCTCCCCCCCCATACTTGCAGAGGCAGGGAATTGCAGGCGGGAAGGAAGTCGATTAGAGGCAGGCACATACCCATCTGCGGGCTGCAGCCCCAAGGGCACCTTGTGTTAGGGCTGTGCCCTGGCTGTTATCTGCTCTGATAGTGTGACATGGAGAGTTGGAACAAGAAAAAATGCCGATGGGAAGGTCCTGTGGTTGGGAAGCCTACACAGTTCAGACGAAAACACTGGCAATTCCTAGTACAAAACAAATCTTAGAGGGAGTTAGAGCTTCATGACTTCTAACCCCAGCTCAGGGAGAGTATGGGTGATGCTGATTGCTCCCATAAAGCTGTTCACCCTCCTGCTGCTGGAGGCTAATTGCAGCCCACAGCTGCCCTGGCTGCTGGCTGGCTCAGCTGCCCAGCCCAAAACCCGCTGCCAAAAGCCCCCCTCCTCCTGCCTGCAAGGGGAACTGGGGTCTGTCCTTCCCTTGAAACGGGACTGGTTTATTATTTTTCAGAGCACTGGCTCATGCAGTTTTTGCAAGGCCTGTGGTGGATATGCCACGTTCCTTCATTAAAGGCCAAACTCTGGTTTGCTTCCCTTGCCACACGTGCTGCCCTGGCCTGTGGAAGGGAGGCACTTGGGGAAGCTGAGCAGTCCAGCTGTCCTTCACCATTTGTCCTTGTTTTTCTTTAGAAATCAAATAAGGTCAGGCCTGATTTGCTTCATGTGTATGGTAAGTCCAAGTCCAAGCTGGGAATGATGGCGTAAGTGTTGTCCATCCACTGGCAGTCAAGGACAGTGTGCAGTAACTCCATCAGAGATTCACATTTTAAAATCGCTTAAACTCAGCAACCCTAAAAAAGCTGGGTGAGGAACCTGTGCTTTGCTTCAGGTTTGATACGCTTTGCCATACTGGGAAAATGCCAGTGTAGAGTGACAAGGTGGGGAAAAAAACCAGATGTGTCCTCAGGTGCAGAAGTTGCTGCTGGAGCTTCTTAGAGATCCACACACAGCCACTCCCTGGCGTCTTCGTTAGTGATGTGGAAATAAATATGAAATCACTGCTGATAAAATACCTGGAGAAAGGCAGGAGGGTAAATAAAGCTGAAAGGCTAGCTGAATCACATGGCCAGCTGCACCCAGACAAGCAAAATGTGGTTCACTGTGAGCAAATGGGAAGGAAAAGCATGCTCCTGAGGGTGGTACCTGGGGATGAGAGAGCACAGCAGGAACATGGCGACCTTGAGAAGGTGCTGGGGTCATGGTGGAGCTCATAAAAATCTGGTAGACTTTTTCTCTTTCTAAGCCATGGAGCATTTCTAAAGCTTTGGATGAAGCTGCACAGGACAATGATGGACTGATAGTTATGGGTATCTTCTAAGATGGGATGCCCTGCGGTATTTCCCAACCAGGATGTCCGGACTGCCGTACAGGGATAACGAGGTGCATTTAGATGGGAGGTTGGCTTCAGCAGATCTGATGAGCTCTGTTGGCTTTAAACTTTATTCATCTATGAAATTGCCACACTGCTCTATAATCTATTATAAATAAATAAACAAGAGACGGGGCTGAGCTCCCATAGCAAACCTTCCACCTGCTTTTTAGGCCTCCGCAGCATGAATTTGTGTTTCAAGAAAATAGCAGGACAAAGGTGACAAAGCAGACTCAAACATTGCCATTACCATAGCAACAGTGGCATTAGCCTGACACAGCAGCAGAAACCAAAATACAGCCTTGCACAGAATGTCATGCAAGTTAGGAAATTGCTAGCCCTATATGGCACAAAACATAAACAACCAAAATAAATAATGCTCAATAAAATTACTAACTGCTATTTAAAAATAGGTTTTCTGCAAATACATAGTATTTTAATAATCTGTAAAATCAATTTCCCTTGACACTAACAGCAGAAGAAAAAAACAATCACAAGTTGTGTATATACCAAGAGTATGGAATAGCATCTTTGCCTGGAACCTGAAACTATTAAAGCAGCAATATTGTAGGGATTCTCTGACTGCCCTTTCACCATGGCTCCTGCCAGTGGTGCATTTGGTGACGTGACTAACATCTGTCACATGTG
>VZTV01109599.1:0-16963 GCA_013400875.1 Anhinga rufa
CGCTGTCAGCACACCTATGGAGGTAAGCTATGTGTCCTCTAGGTTGAAGAACTGGGGCAGGGCTGGGTGTAGGACCAATAGAGCCTTCCTTGGAACAGCTACTGTCAAGTATTGTTATTTGTTCTTTGAAACAAAGACCTTTGGACAGTCTTCATAAGGAAATAAGCACATTTCAGCTTGGCGGGTAGGGAATTTTCTTGGGAAATATGAGCCAGATCAATTTTGTACTAAGAGACGTTTTCAGGCCTGTGAAAATGAAGGATGTGGATCTGCCTGTGGAAAGGTCCTTAACTGACATGACATTTTCAAGGAGCAGGAGTTACCAAGTGAGCTGATGACAAACCAAGCTGGAGAGCAGTGCTAGCACTATCATGCCTGTGGGGACACCACCTGCAGTGACATGGGACTGGGGAGCTGGTCCAGCAGGTCTGATGAGGGATCAGGACCCTCAATTATTAGGGTTATGGACACCAAGCTCCCATGGGTACGTGGCTGAGATGTGCATCTCAGCAAGACAGAAGCAGCAAAACGTTATGAGGTTTCCAAATTTTAATAGCACAGAGTCAGCAAGTCACTTTCCCCAGTCTCCTTTCTGCTGAACGAAGAACACTTACTTTCTTTGCAAGGAAATAGATGCATGAAACGGCACACATCTTTCCTGGAGAGTAAAGGAAAAGTAGAGTATTCAGAGCAGGGCAGGAGCCATGCTCCAATATCGCTCCATACATTGAGCCACTGATTCCCATAGCTTAAAGTAAGAATTTTTGCAAACGCTGAATAAAAGCATAGCAATTTTCTGAGTAAGTGCAAGAAATGGCATTAATTATACTATGTTATTGTCTACCAAAGCTGCTTTCAATCATTTTTGTATTCAATAGCATGCATCATCATGAATTGGTGATGAATATAGATGAAAAAGGTAGTGATAATGAAAGTTATACAGGTGTAAATTAGAGCATATTTTTAAACTGCTATGAAGTCACAGCTTCTTGAGATAACATAAAATTACAGGATACGTGCACATCCTAAATTGAATCTTGGAGAGTTTTGTACTGTTCTTATGCTGGTTGATATCGTTTGGGCAACGCTGCCTGGGAAAGTTTCCATAGCTTCCTACTCCAAACCTCATTCTTAACCCCAAGGAGCCAGCGTGGGGACGGTACAAGCCATTGTGTATCGGACATATTCGAGCCATGGTCACTTACTATTTGGGGAGCAGCTATGGAGGCACTGTAACCTCAGGTCCCCAGCCTCAGCCCTCTCCTCCTCAGTCCTGGAAAAGAGAATATAGAAGTAGCACCTTTAACAGAAACAAAGGCTGCTCCCAAATGTACAGAAATGGAAGGGTCAAAATCAGTAAGAGTACAACATACCTGGGCTCCTCCATCTATAGCCAGCCAGGCCCATTATGGACATCGTAATGGTCTCAGGAAGGACTCGGTTCCATTGGCTTTGCCCCTCTTGGGGGAAAGCTCATGTAAAGAGGCCATGGGGAATAGAAATGAGGGGCTCAGGGCTGCGGCTCTCCCACTCTTTCACTCTTCAGGATGAATTTAAGCGTCGGGGACTAACAGCATTGTACAGTATGTGTGTTTTGGAAGTGGGTATGTTGCTAGTGCTACACCATTTAAGTGCCAGTCAGTATAATTTTCCGGAAGGAACACCTCTGCAGATAAACCTTCCTGTGTTGCAGAATAAATCCAAGGCAGAATGTAACACTCATCCCTGGTGCTAATGAAAGGTGAATAGTCAGATTGGAAATTCCTACTGATGTCCATATAAAAAGATACTGACTCTGTAAATGGGAGGTACGGTAGGTCAGTAGCTTAAAACCTGTTCAGATATCTAGATGACCAAGGAGGAAATCAGAGCAAAAGGTTGGCATGTCTTTGGAAAGCACTGACATGATCTGCAGAACATCTTATATGAGTACAATGGAGTTAGAGAAAGCAAGCTGTGAGTACAATACGTTAAAGAAATGTACAAAAAAAGGAAAAAATAGTGTATGTGAATGAAGATTTGAAAAGTTCTGATTCTCATAGTGCTGGGAGTAGTCCTGACTTATTGCCTCTGCAATAGCTTTGGTCCTGCCGTCTGTTTCACACTGCTCTTAGCACTTCAAAACTACATTTTGAAGACATTTTGCAGAGACATTTTGTCTGCGCTGGTGTCAATGGAAGTTTGAACTCTGTTACACTCTAGAATTTCACCGGTAGCATCTGCCTGATGTTGGGTTGGTTTTGCAGATCAGAGTAAGGGCTCAGTCAGCAAGAAAAATCTTGTGAAATCAGCTGCAATGCCACAATGGGTGTTGATGGACAGCTGCAAGTTGGCAAATGCTGTGCTATGGATGAGTGAACTGTGGAAGGCTGAATCTTCCAGATTTACTTGCTAAATTTGTATGTTGGTTTAAAGCACCTGATAAGTGAGATTTGCTTCACAGGGACCAAAAGGCTGGATATCAGACTGGAGACAGGACTATGCTGATCTCTAGGGTCCTCTTCCCACCAGTGCCAGGGTAAGCTAACCTCCTGACCCTTGGCTGCAGTGGCTTCATTTCCAATGGGACTCAACAGCCCTGGCCTCATGCAGCCTGACCAGGCATGGATGCATTTCCAAAAGCTGCTACTCTTTCTCCTCTTGCCAATAGTAAAAGAAGGCAACGGGTAATTAAAGTTTTCTCATGTGACTTCACTAACTTTTTATTCCTTGCTCAAGGCAGTGACTAGCTCTCCATGAGGAGCTCACCCAGATTTGATTTCCACCCTTTCAGGCCCCCTGACCTGACCCCAGGCTTGAATCCTCACATACTCTCATGCCAAACCTCTACCTTCCCTTCCCCTAGATCTTCCTCCCCTGGAACAACTTCTTGTTCCAGCAGCTGTGACGATTGCCCCAGGGTCTCCATCCAGCATACCAAAGAAGCAGAGAGGAAAGTTTTCATTCTCTACCTGAAAGCAAAGTCCACCAGAGTTCTGGGAGCAGGGAAAGGTGGCGGGGAGTGGCTGAAAGGGGACTTCTTAATATATGAAAAAAGGAAGGCAAGAAACTGGGGACAAACTTGGGAAAGACATTCAGTGTGAATAAGCTAGCTGCACTGTCCCTGCCTGACTGGATGTGACAACTGTGTCGGTGTAGCCGTTGGTCTAAATGAGTGCAGTTCTTGTGACTGTGTCCTAATTATTACACAGCCATATGGGCAAAGCTGCTAAAACTGCCACATCTACTACTGATTTCCATCTTACCTTCCTCTCGCTGCCTTTTTAGAACCCCCAAAGTAGATGTTTGCCCATTTAGTAGATGTTACACTAAGAAAGCTGAAGATCTGATAGTCTGGGTGCACCAAAGTTAGTGCCGCACTGGAAGGGTTACCTCAGTCCCCTGCTTGTGGGCCTTATTTTCTCATGGCCTTACAGGTACACTTGTGCAGGGTAGGGAGGGAAGAATGGGATGTCATGGCATGACCCCACTGTGGAGCAGCTACATCTCTGTGGCAGCAGGCAGTGGCAATGGGGCAGTGGTCCTGGAACCGCTGCCTGTGTGCTGCAGGGCATTACAGAAGCCAAATATCTGGGCAGTGGCAGAGGAGAAGGCCCTGGCATGTTGGCACTCCTTCAGCTGACTGTCACGTATAGTTTATCAGACTATCTAGGAGAGAATAAAGAATCCATGTCCCTTTGACTTGTCTGGAAGGATCCTCAGAGCAAAGGAAGCAGAAAGGTATGTGGAAGGTTCCTCCTCTGCTAGCTGGTGAACTGTAAACAATGGCCCTTGCTTAAGATCATACGGGACAAGAGTACTCCTATGAAATGGTGCAGAAAGAGAAATTGCGAGGGAGGGAAGAGAGATACGTATTATGAACTGGCATGCAATAACCTAAAAAATTGAAAAATATGAGTAAAAGTTATAGAACAATATTCAGTTAAAAGGAAAACCAGAGAAGAAGGGAGGACAACAAATAATAGGACAGAGACTGAAAGCTGACATGTTGCAGATAATTCTACTGATAATTTTATAGAACACTTAATAGATGAATAATAGCTCCAAGCCTGTATCATTTACTTGTTCTGCTTAGCGTTACTGTGAGGGCTATCATATCATCTATATCTCAGGAGCTAGAATACCTTTTGATTTTATGGTGTGAACTACAGAGTCTATTTTGTCTGGACTTTTCAAAGTATCTCAGACCTGGGAAGGAAATCATTGTTGAATATAACACCATGAATCTTTGATTTTTCAGTAGCTGTTTAAATGTTTTCCCAGTGAAGAAACAGTAAGATGCTTAGCTATTGAGAGACAAAGTCTGTGTCTTTGCGGTTGCAGGTAGTCAGAGAATTTGGCCGTCTCTATGTAAGCTGTCTCTGTTTGCAACTCGGTGTGCTTATGCATGGACGTTGGGCTGGATAACTCTGTGCGCTGTTTAAGGTGGAGTCAAGCCAGGCTGTGGAGCAGCATTTGGGGTGTACACATATAATCATGTGATTTTAAAGGTCTTTCCGGTGTTACTCACGTAGGAAGAGCTGTCTCACAGCTGAGGTGGTTCTTAGGATATGGAGACTGAAGTTACCAAGCAGCAGTAATGCAGACTGTGCGAGGCTGACATGCTAGGGCAGGGGATGGGGTGAGCTGATGGAGAAGGAGGGGGTCAGGACAGCAAGCCATGCATTGATGTGGCTCATCCCCTGCATCTCCTGCACTGGGGGGTGAACATGGCGCACACTGGTTGAATTGGGAGCTCTCAAGGGAGCATGTCAGCTCTTTCATCTAATACATTTCTAGTAAATCTTCGGCTGTTATATGCAGTTACATGAGATTAAAATGAAGTGAAATACAATGATATTATGTTTGACATAATACTGGAGAGCTGTGAAGATGATCAGGGGACTGGAGATGCTCCAGTCATCTCCATCAGGGAGATGTCCCTGATGAGGAAAGGCTGAGAGACCTGGGCTTGTTCAGCCTGGAGAAGAGAAGGCTGAGGGGGATCTCCTCAGTGCTTATCAGTATCTGAAGGGCGGGTGTCAGGAGGGTGGGACTGGACTCTTCTCAGCGGTGCCTGACGACAGGACAAGGGGCAACGGGCACAAGCTGGAACACGGGAAGTTCCACTGAAATCTGAGGCAAAACCCCTTTGCTGTGTGGGTGCCAGAGCAGCGGCCCAGGCTGCCCAGAGAGGCTGTGGAGTCTCCTTCCCTGGAGCCATTCCCACCCCGCCTGGACGCGGTCCTGTGCCCCTGCTCTGGGGGTGCTGCTCACGCAGGGGGGCTGGATGAGGGGAGCTCCGGAGGGCCCTGCCAGCCCCTGCCGTTCTGGGATTCTGTGGCAAAGTACTTGCAAGATTAGCGGTATTTTACTGTCGGTATTTTTCATAAAGCAAATTTCTTCTCTGGGAACAGGGGGCCTGTAGAAGAATATTCCAACAAAAAACGTTTATCAGGCAAAATGGGGCTAACGCTTTTCTTCCCTGTCTCCCAGAAGATAAACTGCAGCTGTTGGGAATAACGATAAACCTTTAACTTTACTAGAAATATATTGCTTTTAGAAAACTGCCTATTGTATGGAGTCTATTCAACATAGAGGCTAGATGTGGATGTGTACTGAGGCAAAGGAACATGCAAAGAGGGTAGTGATACGTTCACAGTAACTGGAAGGAAGAAAGGCTGGGGGGGTATTTATGAGATATGAAAAGGAACATGGAGGTGTAGGAGTAGGAGGGAATGTGAAGTATCCCTGGGTATATGCACAGGAAGGAAAGAGAAATTAAGTTATTTTCTATTTGTGCAAGGGAAGATCAGAGCTAGGGGAAGTTTTGTGCTTGCTGGGACTGCTGGCACCCACAGCATGCAGCAACACTGTGTGCTAACTGATGATCCCTGGACACCCTGCAGTCTCAGAGTATTCCCAGGTCACAGTAGTTGAAGCTGATCATGAATATGCTAACTTAAAAAAAAATGGATGTAATACTGCACGGCTTTAAATCTCTGGAATGATCCCATGGTAACACTGTCTCTGGGCTTCTTATTATGTATTCAGATACAACAATTAAAATAATGTGATATAAAAATGAAACTCATAATCATGAAGTTTGGGAACACCACATGCTTGAGCTATGTTTGCCAAGTGTGCGTGGAGGGGCTTGGAGGATGTGACCAACAAGTGAATTGTTCACACAAATTCAAAATGAGCAAGGAAGCTGGAAGGACAGAACAAAATATCCAGTCGAGTCATAAAACAAGTGGTAGAGACAAAGCATTGTCTCTATACCGGTCCGGGTGGCTCTGACCGGTATACAGAGCAGTCACAAGGAACAGGCTGTTCTGCGTGCATGTTGCCTAGTATGGAGCTTGTTTTGAATGATATATATAAAATAAGAATTAAAAACTACATGGGTTTGTACTGCCCAAGGTGGGACTTGTCACTTGCTGTGGGCATATGTGTGTGAATACCCTGCTAGTTGCATAGGTAGGAAGCCTTCCTTCCAAGAGACCTGAAAAAGCCTTGATGCTGCATTTGGCTTGTTGCCCTTCTTTGGGGCCCTTCACCTGTTTATCTAGCGTGTTGGGCTGAAGGTCTCTCGATTACAACTAGTCCAACACGGATTTGATTGTAAAGTGTTATGTGGTATTGATTGACATGTATGTAAAAATGGGAGGGGGGGCGGAACGCTGTGTGACGTGGTGAGTGCAAGAGGAATCAAAATCAAACCTCACAATACCTCTGTGAGATAAAGAGGGTTATTGTCCTCTATGCCATTAATGGGTTTTGCTATTTACTGGTCCAGAAAGGGCAGTAGCGGTAGGATATCAAGTTTCCTTAGCATTTCCCAGTGTAACTCAACATGTTCTGTTGCTTACAATTCTGCTGGTCTCTCATCTGCAATTCTCACTTCAAAAATTCAGCTGTTTTCCCTCGGCTGACTTTTCCCTCAATGAGTGTTGATGTCTCCTGAGGTACATGCTGACCACTTCCTCTTCACTGCGTTTGGGGTTTTTCTGTCACACACAGAATTTTTAAAAATTCACTGTCATCTCTAAATGCAAAATTAGGAAAATCATGGTTGTTTGAATAATTTCTTTCAACTTGGAAGTTGGCAGAGGAATAACTGTAACAACAGAGACTATTAGTTAAGTTTGGGTAACCAAAAATAACCAAAATAAAATAAGCCAAAACTAAAACAAAATAATAAGCGTGGAAGTTCTCTAGTTCTTCCTGCTCAGGTTTGCTCTTCGCTCTCAGCTCCTCACTACTGAAATGTCTGTTCATTTCAAATCTTCGGTCTCCTCAGAGCTTCCTAACCACTCTCTTCCACCACTGAGAAACTGCCACATTGGTCAGAAGAACAAGAAAGAATCCTACTTATGTTTTCTGTCCCCAAAATGTCTTTACATTACTTCCAACAATAGGCTTTTGGTGAGGATTCTCTG
Organism: Anhinga rufa; assembly: GCA_013400875.1. NCBI lineage: Eukaryota > Metazoa > Chordata > Aves > Suliformes > Anhingidae > Anhinga > Anhinga rufa. Next base: position 7,425 of record VZTV01109599.1, read on the forward strand.
TACTCGTCAGCTCCTCGTTCCGCAAAGGTACGCCTATGGAGCCATCACACCTTCCCTGCTGTGTGAGGTCAATATTTGTGTGTTCTTCACATTCTGCAATTTTAAGCAAAGCCTTAACCTTCTCATGAAAGAATGAGGGCAGCAAGTATCCCAGTGCAGCCACACGGGCCAACCAGGAGTGCATGGGGTCAGCAGTGCAGCGGGTGGGCAGTGTGGGGTGGCGAGCAGAGTGAAGGACCGTCTCTGGGCCTTCAGGGCTCAGACACGACTTAGAGTCCATATAAGACCCTGGTAGCAGTGTGGGTGGCACTGTGTGGATGTTTCTGCAGTGCAATATGATGTATGCACTCTATTTGTGTGGAGGAGCTCAGGAGGGGATGGGTTGTGTGGAGGAGCCTAGGATGGGTTGTAGGCGTGTGACTATGGAAGATGGCAACTCCAAAGTGGTGTAGTGGTGGCTGGAAAATGTCTCAGCAGCCGTTAGGATTACTGGGATGTGCGTATTACGCACACTGAGAAAGGATGGCTGTAACATTTGTTATATCCCCACAATTTTACCTTTCCAGAGAGGGAAAATCGGCTTGCATTGGCAGCATAGCGTCTTATGAATTCCTATGAATCAGATACATACTGTAAGGACTTGTTAGTCTTGTGTTTTAATGAGTATTTAAGAAAAGGCAGGCACTGGGACATCACAAAATTTAAGAAAAAAACAACTCAAGCAGGATCTTTTGGGTTTGTCTTTAACACACATCTTCTCCAAGTATCTCAGAGACTTCACCCACATGTGCTGAAATGGGTGAGAGCCTGGATTTTCTGAGACTAGCAGAGTCCATGGAAAGCTCCACTGATTGAGCAACTGACTGCACTGACCTTTCTCTGAAGTACTTGATGGCTTCCTGGTCTAGGAAGTTCTGCTCTTCTCGAAAGCCCTGCTCAAAGATTTTGCGCTTGTGTCTGAACTCAATGACAGTCTTAGTGTAAGAGTTCAAGGTAGTAACGGAGGCCGCCATGCAGCAGGTGAAAGAACCCCATGCCAGACTGTGGAGAGAGAAACCAGCAGACAGAGCTGGGTTAAGACAGCAGCTCATGTTATAATTCTGACGCCAAGAGACACACACACACAGGATGCGACTAGGCAGGTAAGTCAGTGGTGACAAACCCGTTCTCATCTTACCTCAAACGACCTGTGGCACATGCTCAGGCATGCAGGCAGGATGCTGGGGTAGGGGCTGGGCACAACTTTCATCCCACGGAGAACCGTGTGGCAGAGTGCTAACGTGAACACTTGGTGCACTCTGACAGAAGAGTCATACATACGCCTCTTCGTTTCCCTTTGAAATGTTTCAGAGCCTTGCAGACAAGTGCTAAAATCTATAGAGCAGTAATGAACTCCTGGAAGGAGTAATGCCCCAAAGAGCACGTCTTTTGGACCAGTGGAAGTTCTCCAGCATCCATTGGAGACTGACTCTACACAACCCTACTGCAGGGATGGTTTCTATTCCACTTCTTTATGCCTTCATCAGACTACTGTATTTCCTTCTTTCCTGGTTCATGGACATTTCTAACATTCCTGGCTTGTATCTGGTCTCTGAAAGCCTGACCCGAATAGAAGACAGCACTTCCATTTTGTGGAGAGATCCAGTCTGAGGGCAGTGCCCCAAGTGTGCTGGCAGTGCTAGCCAATCTTGGTCAGCCAGTGGCAGGACACCTGCAAGTACCGACCAGGAGCACGGGGGAGACAGAGGGAGAAGGAATGTGGAAGAAAAAAAGCAACTGCCCCAATGCCAGGCTGGAAGAGCAGCAAGTGTTGTCCTGGGTCTCCTGGCAGGGAGAGTTCAGCTGGGAGCTGCTCATGGTCTGCGTTTCCCCCCTGGGTGCCTTCTGCCCTCCCTGCACACCTCTCCTCCAGCCTTTACCTTCCTTATCTCAAGTTCAGATGTGGCTGGGGGGGAACTTATGGCCCCAAGGAGTTTAGATGCTTTTTGATCATGAAATGGGGCTACAAAAAATTCCTGAATTCCTCCTTTTGTCTGCAGAGCTTATCTGCATTCAGGCTCCCCTTGACTTCACATTCAGCCCATCAGCTCCAGCTACATATAGTTCACAGTGGTTTCCTAACTAACTTGGATTAACTTAATCATCTGTGTCAGCTACACACTTTACCTGTTCTTTGCTTTCACCTTTTCTATAACCGAATTGAACACTGATATAAATTATGCAGAACAGAAAGAATACAGCCACAGTAACATTATCTTATAAATAGGCATTACCAACAGAGCCCTCAGCATGAGCTGTTTTCCCATTCTGCAAAGTATCTGCAGACAAGGCAACAGTTTCTCATTTCAAATTAGACAAAACCTCAAAAAGAACACATATTCATGAACTGAAAAATCTGGAAGAAAAATGGTTCAAGTAAACAGAAACGGCTCATTTCAATGATTTCAAAATTCAGTGCATAACAAGTCCTTTAGGGAGTCCCATGGCAATGTGTGGAGGCAGCCCTTTCCTAGTAATTTTTGTTTGCCAGATGCAATCAAATGAGAAGGAAGTGTAGTGAACCCTGGGGTGATGAAGTTCCCTTAGGTTTCCCACGGTTGGATGGAGAACTGGAAAGGAAGCTTGTGCTATGTGCAAGTGTCCAGGCACAGGGAAGCCTGGCAAGTATCTTCCTCCTACATGGAGTGTGTGGAAGAGCTCCAACAGCTCCAAACATTTCCAGCTGGGCTCTTAAACAATATCAAGGAGGAAGCCAGCTGAAACCACATGCTTCACTGTGCCTGGCTGGTGCCTGGGGAATGATGTAAGGAGAAAAATTTCTCTTGAAAGTTTCTGCTAATTTCTAATCATTAACTCAGAGACGCTGAAAGGTTCAGAGAAGGAAACACAGAATGAAGACTCTCACTGGGACCTCAGGTCTGGCGTTTGGTAAATCATCATAATGAGACAATTATGATTGATATGTTTTAGTTTTTATGGACCTTGGTTAATGTTATTTATTTTTAAGTGTAAAAAGTGGTTCTCCTACCTGTAAGAGTTACATCCTATCTTAGGTGAAGACCTCTTCGACAGCAATGCCCCTCCATGTCAGCTGTGCCCCAGATGTGGTGAGACTGTACCTATAGTGCCTCTGGTAGCTGAGCTCAGGGCTGTGCTCGCAGGTTCCTCAGTGACTCAAACAGCTCAGGGGTTTGTATTTGTTTTCTTTCTACAGGGGCCAAGCTTGAGCTTCCACTGATCCTCAGAGCCACTGAAAACCCCTGCCTGGCCCAGTCCTGGCTTATGCCAGAGCACAGACCAACCTCTAGGCTTTGCCGATGGCTTGGGAATGGGGTAAGATAACAGGGGCCAAGCGGTGCATTTTCAACCCTGGGACACCTGAGCAGCTCACAAGCAGCCCTTCCTCATTTTGAGAAGAGGTATTTTTATCATTCCCTTTCAATAGAGGGGAAATAGAGTCACAGAAAAAAATAGTTTTCTCATTAGCACTTGGGAAACGAACGGCAGTCTAGATTTCCACTCGCGCTCTTTGGCTCTTGGCCATGGGGTGGCTGTTCCCTGGCCCCACTTTTCAGTGGTGTTACAATTGTCTGTGCTCTGGCAGGTTGTTTAGTAGGGTGCTGCAGTGGCACTTTTTACAGAAGGGTCTAAATAATGCTGATGTCTGCACTACTGGTTCAGGGGTATTTAAGCTCATGCTTCAGGCCATCGCCTGAAGCCAGATGGAGCAGAAAGACATTCCTACATGTGCAGAGTTTCCAAACTCCACCACGCTGGGTGGGCATTTGGTTTTGACCCTTCTTAAAAAAGGTGTTCAAGTCTGGGTGATGCCAGGGGAGGTTGTGTCTCTCGAGTCCATACAGCAGTGGTGGTTCAGTGTTAGCAGGAAGGAAGAAGCCTTGGTTTTGCTGCGTTTGGCTTTCAGACTTCCCTTTGTTGGGTCTGCCACCAGTCACTGGCACAGCAGAGGAACACCATGGCCTTCCTCAGGCTGCTGAGCACCACGGCAGGCTAAAAATGCTGCTGCTGTCCACATCTGTTGGAGGGGAGCTGTGACTGAGCTGGTGTTTGCGCCTTGCCCAGTGTCCTGCATAGGCAAGTGTGTTGCCTTGGAAGGTATTAGGGGAAGGACAGAGCTTACCAAATCTGAGAAGCTGCTTTGTGAGAGCAGTAGCTTGAGTGGAGCTCAGCTTTAACTAGGGCGAGCCAACAGTCACTGTACGGAGTGAAGCTGAGGTCCCACTCTGGCATTATGGGAAGAGCTGAGGTTGCTCGCACATATTTGCCTGCTTGTGGGTGTCTCCAGCGTCCTCCACAGTGAGGCCTAACCCAGGGCCAGTCCTGGTCTTTAAAGCAAAGCCCGCTGTGCCCTGGCTTTGGCTGCCTGGGGAGAGCTGCAGGCCTGGGGTGCAATGTCTGCTCTGGGTGGAAGCTGTGGTTAGACAGCCAACAGCGCTGTGAGCTGCCGTCGCGCGATGGGGTGCGGGGCTCTGAACAGCTCCCTCGGAGCATGGGTCGCATCGGTGGGACCTGTGAGGGCTTGTAATGCCTTGCGGGACCCGTGAGCCTCTGATGCCTGTTCTGAGGCGTGGGGCTTCTTGGCTTGCACAAGGTGAAGCAGAATAATCTAATGAGTGCTTTATCATGCTAGACATTTAACAACATTCTGAATTTTGATTATTGCAGTAAATTATAAAACAGATTCTGAGTACAAATTAATAGAGAATGTGCCTTATTATTTAAATATATTAATAATTATACCATTATCATCACAGAATTGTTATAAATACTTGTATAAATATTATAAATATATGAATGCAGTATATTTATAAGTTCATATTCCTATGTAATAAATATTCATTACTGATACATTAAATAAGCTGTATTTAAATATAATGTGATTTATATTTTGTAACATGTTACTATAATGTTAGTAACTACTCCCATGAAAGAGAGTATAGTGAGGAGAGGTGGAAAGACAAATAATTCCCTGCAGCGCTGTGCATAAGAAGTATTTGTATTTATTTATTGATGTTAGCAAAGGTTGTTGTCTCTGCTTTGAGATGGAATGAAAATAATACTCTATATTTAGAAATGAGAAAAGAAAGTATTTTCCCTAGCCATCCAAAGAGGCTGATGCCTCTAGAGGGATACGGATGTTGTTTGCAGGTATTTCTATTCTCCACAGTCTCCTCTAGTCTGTTAAGTTTCTTATAGACTTGCAAGCAATATAACACAGTTGATGTATCTTGGCCAAGTTATTTTCATGCGATTTTTAGAAGATAAATGAGAAAGGTAAAAAAAAAAATAAAAAAATCAGTCTCCAAAATGTTGTGCCTGTTTTCCCAAGCCTTCTCCCCATGATCCACAGGGAAGTATCATGGTGCCAGGCGCACTATGCCTTCCTCTGCGGTTGTGTTCAAAGTTGCACTGTAAGGTTCAACCGAGACATTAATTAAAAAAAAAAAAAAAGCTAAAAAGCTAAAAGTCTCTGAAATGCCATGGCAATTATGTACCTAAATTGAACTTTAATGAGAGTGCTCAATCTGTGTTGGTAATTGTGGCTGCTGTTTATTTACAAATGCTATGTACCTGCTGATATGCACAGCTGCTGCTGCACAGTCACTGATAGCTGTCTTCTAACACCTCAACAATTGTATGGCCATGGTGGTTTTTTGCTCCTAGCATTTTGCCAGCTGGAAATTCACATGCGTGTTCCTGGAAATTTGAGACGATATGTACAATCTTCCAACAGACTGATGGAACATCTCCAAAATGAAAAGCTAATAACTAGTGGTGACACTTACCAGAAGGACCATCCATAATCCCATGAATGCGGTCGCCAGTCCTCTGGCCCAAGGCTGACTGTCACTTGGAAAACTTGAGTATACATCATGTGTGCCACCATCCCCAAGAGACCTGAGAAGCAGGGATTAGATTAGGAATTTTTGTGCTAATGTTTGTTATAATCCTTGAGATAGCTAGTGCTGGAAGTGCTTTGAAAGCTCCAAAAAAGTCTTTGTTGTACTTCTATACCTCCTATTCTACTGTGGAGGAGGGAACTGCATGGGCAGAGGAAAGGTGTGACTGAGAGCTCATCATTTTACATCATACTGAATTCTCAATTAAGAGAAGAGTTAAAGAAAGAAAATCGTTGAAGAAAATGTTGCACAATTAGCATCACCACCAGCCTTGTTGCAGCAAAACAGGGGTATGCCACCCACAAGTTATCTCACTTAGCCCGTCACAGACAGGCCTCAGGTAAGAGAATAAGGAGAGAGGCTTCTGTAGGCAATGCAAGATTGAATGTGTTAACGCCAAACAACGATATTTTATCTGAAGAGTTGCTAAGATTTATAAATCTGAACGCTTATAAAACACTTGGGAGTTACACAAGGGAGTTAAGTGAACTCAATATTCCTGATGATGTGTGGTGAGAAGACACTGTAGGAATACTTTTGAAGATTCAATGTTGCTGATTCTTGCTTTTGTGACACCGTTATATGTTGCTGAGATAACTACAACTGGGTAAGATTAGACACTGTATTAGACACTCGACTCACTGTCATGCTAAAGAACAGGGTTGCAGTTAGATCACTGATTTTGCTCTGCCACTTAGCTGGCCAGCCCGTAATTTTACATTTAGACATCTCTCTGAGGAAAATCAAACCCCACTTTTCAAGAAGTGGTGGCCAGTAGCAGCTCTGATGCTTGGAGAATTTTCTAGCTATAATAATTTTGGATGTGTCTGCTTTAGTACTTTGGCAGCACAGAACGACGCTCCCAGCTGAGGTTGCGAAAAGCATGGGTTCAGGCAGTTAGGTAAACCGTGGGGCAGGATCATAATTTCCCAAATACACCTTGGACCTACAGATGCCAAAAGCCCCTTGTGCTGCAAGGACATTTCAAGACACTTTGAAGTGCTGATGTTCTGCCATGGAGGGGTACAATGAAGTCCCATATGTTACACTTTGCTCCTTAACCAAAGTTGCCATTTACTGTTATCTCTGACCATCTACTTTCTTCCACAGTTGCTTATCCTCCATGTGGAAGATCCTGATTTTCCCTCCCCAGACCAAAATTTTGGCTCTTCTTTCCTGCTTACTTCCAGAGTCTAAAGCACTTCATTAGTCTCACCAGACATGTGGATGATTCAGGGCAATTCTGGGGGAGGGAAGTCAGGGAATGTCATGTTTGTGTTGTGGGTATGTTAAGCAGGACCTTCAGCAAGACAAACGTTATATTTTATACAAACAACTGCAGGGGCTGAAAGGAGATATTACAAGAAGCTCCATTGATTTGCTCAGCTGCTTCATGTCGGGGTGACACACTGGAAAGTTAGGAGGTGGAAAGAGCAATTCACATTGGAAGAAATGATGTTTTGGAAGGGTGGGCGGCCTAATGGGAGCACAGCAAACTGGTACATACCTTGCTTGTTTCTGGCTGTATTTAATTTTGAGAATTCACTGGGAGCCGGCTCTACTTTTTAAGTCAGTGGATTTCTCTCCAGCTGACAGTTATGGCATTGATCTTAAAGTTTGGGTTTTGCTGTTCCTATATCTACTGTCAGTAATTTTTCAACCTTAATAAAATATTACAGACTGCTCTGAGATGTGTCATAGTCACTCAGAGCCATCAGGAGGTTTGGCACAGCCAGGACTAGCTTCAGCAAGGCAGATCTGCTCTGTTCTGTCAGGCAAAACCTTAATGGGGTTTCAGCAATGTTCAGACCTTTTGCTGTGTGGGAGGCCAGGATGACAGTCCACTGATACAGGTGAGTAGGAGGTCATCAGCAAGTCCTGCTGTAACACAGGGACCACAGTGAAAACGTGGCGTTCATTGCTTTATCTGCCTAATGGTGGGGAGGGCTGGGGGCAGACGTGTACCTGGCTGTGCTGTCAGTGGCATTATGCCATGTATGAGCGATAGCAAAATGAGTCTTTCATTGTGCTGCTTCATGCACTTTTGGTTTGGTTTGTTCCTGATGCCACCCATAGATGTGGTCTATTTTAGATATGCTTTGCCACGTTCTCCGTGGGGATATCCTATGGTACTCTTTGTTGTCCATTTAATGGTCACATTTTGGATAAAATTACCTGCCTGTAACATAAATGCTGTATTTACCAGATCATCTTTTCCTCCAGCTGGCTGCTCAAGGCTGGACAAAGAGGACAAAATGCCTGCATGCCCACCCACCTGGGGTCCAGGGCAACAGATGCGTGCAGGTGGAAAATCCTGGTAATATTGTGGACTGGCGTGACTGGAGTGGATGGGAGCGCAGAGACACTGACTATTTATAGTTGGCTTGAGATCATTAACCTTGCAGGACCAGAGCTGTTTCTAGGTGTCAGTAGTCTTTGGAAAAGACAATATATTTTAAAGCATTTTCAGATACCTTTACTAAAAATATTATTTATGGAATATATCACATTAGTTAAAATACTTTATTATAAGTATTACATGAGGGATGTATGTAAATTTTTTAATTGGTATAAGGTTAAGAGGGATACCAAAATCATGATGTTGTGGGGTTTATTTAATGACTCATAAGAGGCTAAGAAACAGCAATAAGTGGCCACACTGTTAGGATAATTTTTCCTGACCTTTAGATGTTGAGCTATGAGAATATGAAGATCCCATTGCACTTTTAGGAGGGAACTCTAGCATGAATTTCATGAGAGGTGTGTTGCTCCAAGGCAAAGTCCTCTTCGTTACCTAATTTCTATTAAGCTGTGTCATATTTTCATATGCTAAGCTTAAATAGATATGCTTTTCTTCTTTCCTCTGATATCTCTGTCACTGAAAATAACAGCTAGCAGTGTTTTGGGGTTGGGTTTTTTTGTTTCTTCCTACTTTTCTATCCTTTTTCTCTGTACAATTTTGAAGTTTATTTTGGAACATCATGGCAATGTACTTATAAAGAGAGAAGAACAAAATAAAAATAGAAAGATGTGTAGGAAAGAAAACTTCATAATTCTTACAAAACTTTAGAACTGCAGTTAAAGGTGAAGGGAAAGAGAAACAGCATGGAAATAATTGTTCGAATGCTAAAGAATTCCACATAGTCTGATTTTGAAAATTGAACTGATTTTTTTTTTTTTTTAAATCCAAATTACATCCAAAGCTGAAAAATATGCTTTGGCAGTTTTTACCAGGTTTTTTTTTTTTGTCCTCTCAGCTCTACTTAAAATCTAAATTTTATATCGCTAACTGTATTTCACAGTTTGAAGCTATCCCTGAAGATACAAACTCCTTCACAGAAAAGCACACTGCCTGTTATAATCTCTTTCAGCTTGAAATACAGCAGGATAAAACGCACTTTTATTACAGAATTTCTTTCTGCCAGAGAGGTCCATGTAGGAGTGCTCACAAAAGCTAGCTGTGGCTGGTTGCTTGTATAAATCCTGGGAAGTAGAGTTTTCAGCCAGCATAGAAGTGAAGGAGCACTTAATTACATGATTTGATAGCTTCTTTAGAGAAGTGAATTCCTCAATTTTGTTTGCTGAAGGGTTCCGAGTACAGACCGAGCATGAAAACAG